>JAVJIF010025950.1:0-61993 GCA_038442645.1 Agave tequilana
TTTCAACTCGCCGAACGCCAATTAGGAATGTCAATAGGGACTTCCTCGTGAGCAATGCATCCAACATAGCTCTAAAATTGTTGCCATTCTTACCAAGAGGAATATTTACATTGTGAATTCTACAACAAGTCGTATGCCCTGACTTCTCTCTAAAAGCAAGTCTCTCATGCAAGTGGATCATCGAGTCATCTTTGGAGATTCATTCGACCCTGATGAATCCATATGCCTACTAAAGAACATAAATAAAAACATTAGCAGTATTAAAATGTAAACAAATATCAAAATGAAAGTTACTAATGAAAAGAATGACTTTAATAAACAACTAATGAACATAAAAATTAAAAACAAATACACAAGATATTGAAACAATTTAAGTTTAAATAGATCTACCTATATGTTTTCTTTTTGTTACTAGTTTTCTCAACCAAGATTCCTTCAAAATGATCATCTCGCATGTAGATATCTTTTAAACATCATCACCTTCGGTAATATAAATATTATCCCCTCTTGTTAAACAAATAGAAAAGGATAGAGCCTCATCAATGTTTTCTCCAGTATTATTTTCATCATCACCATTAGTAGTATTTTTTGGCTTCGTCAAGAGAATAATAGACCAATTTTTATCAGTAGGATCTATGATGTAATATACTTGTTTTTCTTGTAATGTGACTATGAATTGTCCTCTTTATGACCCTTTTTTTTAAGATCAAATAGAATGAATCCTGACTCATCAACTTTGATACCATGGTTTTCTCCACTCACTTACACAGGAATACAGGAACACAAAATATTATGTAATCTGGCTCCAATATGTCTTCGATCACTCCACTGTATGACATGTTTACAATTACTAAATTTTTAATCTTTGGCAATAAAAATATACATTGATTAAGCCACTAAAGCATCACCCCACTGTTTTGTATAGTATACTTATCATCATGTACTTTTGTATAAAAATAATAACTGCTTATAGAATACCCATGATAAGATGACACAATCATGTGAAGCCATACACTAACCTTCTCAAAGTATTAGAAAAACAATTTGGTAAATTTGTTAATTGAGATTTAATTTATTTCTAAACCAATTAATGAATGATTTATTGTGTTCATCTATTAACTACTTCTCCTCCTAATCTAACAAGATTGATGCGCCTTTTATAGTCTATATACTCATTACTATAAGGTAGTACTTCATTACTGCTGTTCAAGGTATATTTATGTGCTTGACATAATAACTTTTTACTAATAGTAGCCATTGATTGTCCTCTTTTATCATTGCCTTCTTTCTCTTAATATAGTAAGACTTAAGAAGTGCTATGTCTTCAAAACTGATTAAGTATTCACTTCAAAATTCAACTATCTCTTCATACATACATACATACATACATACATACATACATATATATATATATACATATATATATATATATACTATATATATATATATATATATACATAATATATATATATATACATATATATATATATATATATATAACATTTAACAATGCATCCTTCAGGTCGATTATAGTTTTTCACATACTTTTTTAATATTTTCATGTATAAATCAAATAGATATGTCCACCTTAAAAAGATTGGACCACATAGTTTAATCTCTCTAACTAAGTTGATAGTTAGATGCACCATGATATCAATAAAGGAAGGTAGAAAATACATCTTAAGCTGATACAATGTAAAGATGATATTCTTATGAACTCTTTCAGTTTTTAGGGTCAGTTACCCTGCTACATACTGCATTGAAGAAAAACCAAAGTTGGGTAATAGCATGGCGAACTGTTTCAAAAGTATAGACATATAATTACCAGTAGCAACTATTGTATCAATGCATGATAAACATGAGATTTTAAGCCAAAAAGATCTAGATCTTTCATTGACATGAGGCTTCTAATATTTGATGAGTTACCATGGGATCTTACTTCCAGCAAGGCACTAACAAAATTCTATCTTCTTCTTTTTAGACAATGTATGACATGTTGGAAGTAAGTATATAATTTGTCCCTTCTGCTTTAGTGCAAATTGCTCACGTTTACCTATTTCAACGAATCTAATCTACTTCTGACTTCATCCTTAGTCATATCGGGTATATTTAGTAATGTGCCAATAATGCTATCACACACACATTTTTTTTAAATATGCATGACATCAAGGTAGTGTCTCACAACAATCACTTCAAATACGGGAGATCAAATAATATTGATTGCTTCTTTCACACATTCTTTTCAATTGTATTTTGCTTCACTTTTTTACAACTTGGCATGAGATGTTTCACCCTTCATATACTTTTTTACCATTCAATTCCTTTGGAGCTTTTCCTTCTTCTATAGATCCATTATATGCTTTTTTTAACCTCCGATAATGATATAATGTTGGTAAGAATCTCTGGATTCAAGGTATATTGTCTTCCTCTCTTGCTTTAATTGAAGAGAAAATATGTCTTCTTCATGTATAGAAAATGTCGCATATCCTTCCACATTGTACTTTGACAAATTGCCGCATGCAAAAAAATCATTGATTGTCCAAAGTAATATAGCTTGAAGTGTAAAAAAATTCTTGATGGCATGAATTAAAATACTTTTCCTTCTTCCCACATTATCTTTAGGTCTTCAATAAGAGCTTCCAAATAAACATCTATATCATTTTTCGGCTGTTTGGGACTCGATATCAGCGATGACATCATAAGACACGTGTGCTTCATGCACAACCATGGAGAAAGATTATAAATAGTCAACATAATTAGTCTGTACTATGTGTGCTATTTATGTTACCATGTGGGTTCATTCTGTCAGTCGAAAAATCTTGCCGGAGATTTCTTGCATCACGCCTAAATTCGAAAAACTTTAAGTAATCATATTCCATTATAAAGAATCAATTAGATGCAAAATATACTATCAATATTCTTCTCATGTGAGTGCCACGTCAAGCTCTTCACATGTTTTGCATTCTTAAACATGCATTTAAATCTAGGTATTGTCAAAAAATACAAAAATATCTTAGCCAAAGATTTCTTATGTTTTTTGTACCATGACCTTTTGTACCATGACCTTTCACACACCAGATATTTCTCTAAATATTCATATTTATTTCAACACAAAATACAAAAATTAGGTCAAGCATATATCATTTTGTAATCAATACTCATAAAGTACATGATTTTCATGAAACTCGTAGATACAATCTGGAAGTTCATTGTCTTTAGGTAGTATATCTTTTATGAGTTTAAGTAAAGCCGTAAAACTCTTATTGCTTTACCCATTTTCCTCTTTAAAATTCTATAATCTCAATACTGCAGACAACCTAATGAATTTAGAATAACTAACATATAAATATTTTCTGCATCATTGTTCAAGCTCTTTAATTAGTGTGAACGGTCCACAAAGTATTCATCTACATCATGCATAATGTCTTCTAATTTATCACCCTCATTATAATCGATTTTTCCCCCTTTATCACATTTTCTATCACTTGAATTAAATGATCTATCTTCTCTTGTATTCTCATCATGGCCTGTAACCCTTCACTTTAATCCGTGGTTAACCCTATGGCTATCCCTTCCTCCACCATGAACATAGCACCCCGAAGCCCCCCTCTGCTTGGCCGAACACCCTAGCCATGCAAGCTGTTTTCCTATCTCCATTCACTGCTTTGTCTCCATCCACAGCTGCTGTGTTCCTTCTTCAGGCTGAGCACCTCTCGCTGGAGCCTCCCACTGCATGCCCTCGGCCCATGTCTACCCCAGGCTGCAAGCAACTAAACCACGTCCCCCAATCTCCATCGTACCCTAGAGCTCCTCCACCTACTGTGACATCTCCTCCTCGTATGCCCGCCTCTCCACCGAACCTAGAGTCTGGCGTGAGCAACCTACGAGCTACAGTCGGCAACACAACTAAACCCTTCCCTTCTACGTCAACATCTCCGCCATGTCCACCGCCTCCTTGCCAAGCACCCCCGACCATCCATTGTGCTCTCTCTTTCGGCGAGCATAACCACCACCTCCAACCCATGGCTGAATTTACCTTGAATACCTTGCCTGCGCACCTTCCAACCTCGATCTGCTCCTCCCCAGGTCAGGCACAATGATGTCGCACCCACCACCCACACAAGTCCCATCTTCCCATTTGCCGTAGCCCAGACCAGCGGCAGCATATACCCACACCATCTCCAGTACCCTTGAGCACTACTCTATCATCATCTTCCCTTGAAACAAAGCCTTATGTGCTCCCTCCTCATCACACCCGTAATTCCCATGATAGCATCCCTAATGCCTTGGCCCACGATAGCTCCTTCCCCAAGCCATGAGCAACTATCCCCTGCTGTGACTACTCCCCACCGGGCTTCACCTCCTTCACCCAACCCATCCGATCTTCTATATTGGCGAGCGTAAGCCATATCGAAGCATGCGGTATCTCCTCCCGTGGCCTCCATCTCAACCGAGGCCTTCGCTAGTGCACTGGAGCCACCCCATGCCCGAGATTCTTCCTTGCAGGCATGAGTCACTTCATCTCTCTCCTATATATATATATATATATATATATATATATATATATATATTCTATATATTATATATATATATATATATATATATATATTATATATATATTATATATATATATATAAATATGTGTGTTTTAAATTTTGTGCATGCATGTGGTGCGTCAGAGATGTGTGTGCATGAGTGCTTGTGTGTATGCGTGAATATGTATGTATGTAGGTATATGTTTTAAATATAAATTCATGGGTGTGATGTAAATTAATGTATAGGTGTCTATAGTTAATAATCGGTATTCATTGATTTGGATATGTGTGTATGATGTGTATGCATGGATGGGTATGTATATATATATGTATGCATGTGTGATTGCTAAAAGAAAAAAACAATCAAAGAGTTTAAGAGTTTACCGTGTAGCTTGTGGCTAACGGGTCGTGTCCACGAGGAGGAATGCGATGGAAGCGTTTCGGTGAATTGCTTAAATAAAGAATTGTGCTTGTTTTGTTTTTATGGAAAAGAGAATGGAAAGAAAGAGATGATTAAAAGAGAAATTGCAACTTTTAGAAAAGGTTTTGAGAAGGTGGTGATTAGAAAGCTTGAGAATTATATTTGTTGTTTTTAATAATGAAGCAAATCTGGGCTCACTATCTCACTATTCAATTGTCATTCTCTATTAAGATATCAAGTGCCTCAAAGTGATCATTTGCAAAACTTAAAGTTAATTTTTAGAAAGCTTTAAGTAAAGCGCATAAGATGGTTAGAAGAGTTGAGTCTTTTCTTCAAGAAATCATTAGAATTGAATATTAAAACATCAAGAGCGAAGAAGCAAGAATGAAGTAAAAACAATTCAAGAGATGTTAGGAAAGAAGTGAGAGTTCAACAATCCAAACCCATCCTCATGTGCCTTCAAGAACACTTTCAAAAAGAAAGGCTTTTAAGTGAGGCATGCATATGATTCATTGGGTATTTTTCTTTTAAAAACAGAAGAGAAGAAGAATAAGAGAGAGTTGTGATAGTGAGCCCAGAAAACTGTTTAGTTATCCATAGAAAACAACAAAGAAAACATAGACATTATGCAAAACCATACGTAGTGCAAGTGGAAGAAAACTTGGCTCGACTTTTGTATTGATGTCACTTCAATCTTCAAGTACAAGCACTCAATTCCTCTCTCTCACAAGTTTTGATACTAGACTACAAAGTAAATAACAAGATTACAACTTTTCTGCTAGTTAACAAAGAGCCTAAATCCTAAGAAAATAAACACAAAACTTAATCCTAGTCTTCGCTGCATTTTTCTTTGCTGAAACCCATATTTATATCCAAAAACCAACGAGGAGGATCCGGGAAGATTGGGGAGGAAACGCTCCCCAACAGCCTCTAACAAGCTGTGAAAACACGGCTTGGACCGCGTTTTCGTGGCCCTGTTGTGGTCAGGTGGCCACACCAAAGGGGGGAGATCACTGGTTTAGTGTTAGGCCAGTATTTTTTGCTGGTTTTCTTGTTTCTGCTCCAAAACGTTGACGAAACAGCCTGATTGTGTGGCTTCGATCGCTCGATTTAGGGAGAATTCTTCTTAACCTCTTGATATGCTAAGATTTAGCCCTGATTTCTTCTTTTTGAATTTATTCTGAATTAATTCAAAATTTGGTGGCTTTTGGGCTAGTTTCTCTTTTCTTTCTTTAAGCACTTGGGCCTACATTTAGCAAAGAAAAAGAAAACTTATTAATTGGATTTATTAGCTAAAAAGTATGGTAAGGTGACATGTAAATGCAATATATGTGACTAATCACACCCCCACACTTATCTTTTGCTCGCCCTCGAGCAAAACATCAGACTAACTCTAATTAATTATTAGACTACTTTTTGCAGGTCACTTGATTGCACTGAGCATGTGCAACAAGCCGGTAAACCTCTAGGTTACCCCTAGAGGACGAGTTTTGTTTCGTGAGGGTTTTCAGTGGATTGCACCTACAAAATACAAAAACAAAGAGAAAGAAGTTAGTAGTTTTGAAAAGCATTTGAAAGAGAAAATATTTGAAGTATATTTGTAAGGCTTTAAGTAATCTATAAGTTATAGGAATATCAAATTTTTCATTCCAAAATTTAGTCTCTATTCAAAAACATGTCATCAATTAAAGTAAGGCGTCAAATTGTACTTCTCATCTAGTCTATTAATTTACCCTGAGTCGTATGCACCAACATGACTGTGAAGTTGACTAAGGGTTCTTTAACATTAACTCCTATGCCTTATATTTATTTATTTTTGTGAAAATTATTCTTTAATTTCATTAGGCTTCTAATCTGCCCATGTAACAAGCCTTTAGTTGGTGACACCCAAACCACACAGTTTTAGGGTACCAGGTGAGAAAACACCCCAAAAGACTTAAACACTCGAGCAGATAAGGCCAAGAAACTAAGGTTTTTATTTATAAGATGTACCCCTTTAGGCGTGAATACTTATGCTTCATGAGGCATAAATACTCAGCTTAATCAGAGGATTTATATAAACATTTTTTTTCAAACTCATCTAATTATCTTTTGCATATATACTAAGGCTTGCTTAGGCCAAAGAACCTAGCTAATTAATAATTAGACTTATTTTTTTTTTTTTTTCTTTTCATTATATTTTTTATAAGGCATAAGAGTCTCTGTTTTTAAACCCCAGTGTGTATGTGTATTTTGTGTGCATATGTCATCAGGTAAATATCAAGACTAAATTACTTCCATAAATTTTCTTCCTGACCCTAAAAATCAAACAAGTTATCTTATTTTAACCAGGTGTAAGAAATCCTAATTATGATTCTCCTATTCCTTAAAATTGACTTAATTTCTTGCAAAAAATATATCAAAATATCGTCTACCCCTTTCAAAAAGTTTTTTCCTTTTTTTGTTTTTTGTTATATATTATTATATATATATATATATATATATTTTATATCAGTCATGTTAGAACCCTCCCCCACACTTATCTCATGCATTGTCCCCAATGTATGAAAGAAATGTATAAGTGCATGAAATAAAATGGAAAGGAGGAAAGTATACCGATACACTGGCTCAAAAAAACCCATTGTCGTTTCATTTACCGGCACCGATTCCAAGAATGGTTTAAGGCGTTGACCATTTATCTAAAAGTCATTTCCATTCTTGGTGTCACTGATCTCAACTGCACCGTGTGGAAACACAGTTTTTACAACGAATGGCCCAGTCCATCTCGATTTCAATTTTCCTGGAAAAAGATGAAGCCTAGAATTATAAAGTAAGACTTTTTGTTTAGGGGCAAATGTTTTTCTTATGATGTGCTTGTCATGAAAAATCTTGACTCTATCTTTAGTGATCCTAGCATTTTCATAGGCTCATTTCTCATTCCTCCAATTCGGAAATTTGTAATTTTCGAAGGTCACCGGCCTTAGTCAAGTCGAATTCAGCTGCTTGATTGCCCATAAGGCTCGGTGTTCTAACTCAACGGGCAAGTGACAAGGTTTGCCATAGACTAACCTATTAGGAGACATTTCTAGAATCGTCTTGAAAGCAGTCCTGTAGGCCATAGAGCATCTACAAGTTTGATGGACCAATTTTCCGGTTTTGGTTCACAGTTTTCTTCAATATAAGCTTGATTTGTTATTTGAAACCTCAACTTGCCCACTGGTTTGAGGATGATAAGGTGTGGACAACTTGTGAGTTATGACATATTTTCGCATAAGAGCTTCAAAAGATCTATTGCAAAAGTGAGTGCCATTACACTGATGATAGCACGAGGGGTTCCGAAGCGTGAAAAAATGTTCTCTTTTAAAAACTTTATGACAACTTTGTTATCATTAGTTTTACAAGGAATGGCTTCTACCTACTTGGACACATAATCCACATCAACCAATATATATTGGTTCCAAATGAATTAGAAATGGACCCATAAAGTCGATGCCCCAAACATCAAAGAGTTCTATTTCTAGAATTGGGTTGAGGGACATCATATTTCGGTTTGAAATCCTTCCTACCATTTGGCATCTAGAGCACGTCTTGCAAAATTCATAAGCATCCTTGAATAGAGGGGCCAATAAAACCCACTTTGTAGCACCTTTTCAGCAGTCTTGCGGGGACCAAAGTGTCCACTGCATGTAAGTTCGTGACAAAATGATAGAACACTCTCAACCTCCCCATCGGGAATGCATCTCCTAAATTGGTCAGAACAGTGCTTGAAAAGATACGGTTCCTCCCAAAAGAAATACCGAACTTGGGATAAGAACCGGTAAACATCATTTTTGGACCAATGGACGGAGTTTGGTTTGTGACTAAGTAATTCACTATATCAGCAAACCGAGGTTCCCTAGAGATAGCTAAGAGATGTTCATCAGGGAAATCCTCATTTATGGGTAATTCGTTGCATGGAGAATTAGGGATCCGTGAGAGGTGTCAACAATGACATTTTCTACGCCTTTCTTATCTCGAATCTCAAGATCGAATTCTTGAAGAAGGAGGATCTAACGAATGAGTCGGGCCTTGGCATCCTTCTTCATCATGAGGTACCTAAGCGCAGAATGATCGGTGAAAATGGTGGTTTGGGCCCTAGTAGGTAGGGAGGAAACTTCTCTAAGGTAAACACAACTGCCAAGAATTCCTTCTCAGTTGTAGTGTAGTTCAGTTGAGCATCGTTGAGAATCCTACAAGAGTAGTAGATCACATGCTGCTTGTTATCAATGCGTTGTCCTAGGACAGCGCCTGTGGCAAAATCGGAAGCATCGCACATGATCTCAAACGGCTTAGACAAATTCGATGCAGATATGATTGGTGCAGAAATAGCTCTCTTTTAAGCTTCTCCAAGAATCTATGCATTCAGCATCGAAAGTGAAATACACATCCTTAGCTAATAGATTAGTCAAGGGCCTAGCAATTTTACTAAAATCCTTGATAAATCTTCGGTAGAAACCAGCGTGTCCTAGGAAGGATCTAATGTCCTTAACGCATTTGGGCATTGAAAGTTTATCAATACCTCGATTTTGGCTCTATCTACTTCAATTCTTTCTTGGAGATTTCATGACCCAAGACAATTCCATGTTTTACCATGAAGTGGCATTTTCCCAGTTCAGTGTCAGATTTTTCTCAGCACAACGTTGGAGGACGAGTTCTAGATGGTGGAGACATTGAGTGATTGAATCTCCGTAGATGGAGAAATCATCCATAAAGATCTATAAGAATCGTTCTACCATATATGAGAAAAGACTCAACATGCAACGTTAAAACGTTGCTGGGGCATTGCATAAGCCGAAGGGCATTCGACGATAAGCAAATGTCCCAAATGGACATGTATACGTAGTCTTTCTTGGTCCTCAGGAGCGATAGGGATCTGGTTATAGCCCGAGCAACCGTCCAAGAAACAGTAATACTCGTAACCCGCCAAACGTTCAAGCATTTGATCAATGAAGGAAAGTGAAAAATGGTCCTTACGAGTTGCAGCATTCAGTTTCCTATAGTCGATGCAAACTCAGATCTTCATGGGAAGTTGAGTTTGAACCAACTCTTTGCTCTCATTTTTTACTACGGTGAAACCAGATTTCTTCGGAACCGCGTGGACAGGACTGACCCATTGGCTATCAGAAATGGGAAAAATTATCCCATTGTCTAAGAGTTTTATGATTTCAGCATGAACAACCTTTTGCATTATAGGGTTAACTTACGCTGCCGGTCTCTTTTGGGTGTGCGTCTTCATTAAGATCAATGCGATGTTAAATGATGGTTGGACTTAATCCCTTGATATCAGTCATAGTCCACCCAATGGCTCCCTATGTTTCTTAGAATAGCTTTTAGATCTTCTTCTTCTCCATCATTTAAATGGGAGGCAATGATGACAGGAAAGGTCTCTTGTTCGTCTAGATAAGCGTACTTGAGATGCGCAGGTAGGGCTTTCAATTCTAAGGAAGAGGAAGGCTTACTGGTAGGACTAGTCAAATCTGTTGGCTCCAATGTTGGTGCAATAGGATTTGAAGCCCAATTCACAGCAGAATCTACAACCTGATCAAGATTAAAGTCGTCAGACTCTAACCCGAATTCACACTCTATTCTAATTCATTTCTTTCCCATGTTCACTTGTCAAGTTCTCAATTAGGTTGACTTCAAATGTTTGGTCCTCGATATCGCGGTTTGTTTTCCTAAATTGAAGATATTTACTTCTCTAGTCATGTCTCCAAAGGTTAACCTCATAGACCCATTCCTACAATTGATGATGGCATTAGCAGTAGCAAGGAATGGTCGCCCTAGGATAATAGGAGTTTGAGCCCTATGATTAGAGTTGGACACAGGTTGTGTCTCCAGAACTATGAAAATCGAACTCTCCTACCCGGATCAGGACATCATTAATCTCCTCTTTTTGAATTTTAACAGAACAGTCAGCCAGTTGGATGGAACTCGAGTTGGACTAAGATCGCCCAAACCTAGTTGTGATAAAAAGAGAATGGAAGCAAGTTGATACTTGCCCCGAGGTCAAGAAGTGCACTACTAATCTCGGCTTGTCCTATTGTGCAGGCAATGGTGGGACTATGGATCCTTGTACTTGACAAGGGATAGGACCCGATAATAGCTCACTAATGTTAGTGGCTAGGAGACCTTTTTGGAACATTAGTCTTTCTCTTCTTGGTGCACATGTCCTTAAGAAACTTGGCATAGGAAGGAACTTACTGGATGGCATCAAGAAGTGGCACAATTATCTTCACTTGGTTAAATATCTCGATTATCTTGTCCATGTGAGAATTTTGCTTGTTGTTTTTTAGCCTATTAGAAAATGGTACTATAGGCTGGTGCACCTGGCTGGCTGACTTGTCTTTTTCAAATTCGTCAGAATTGAAGAAATTAGATTAGATGAGGTGGAAGCTTGATTGTGGTTGTGCTGAATGGGAATGGTTGGTGTTGATACTTGGTTATCAACTCTCTTTCCCTGACCTCAATGTATGAACAGCATTACATTGATTAAATGAATGATCCTCAGCCAAATGAGCTTGTTTGGAATTCCTCATATTAGTGACTGGCTGATTAGGCAGGGTACCCTTTTGTCTCTCATTTTGTGGGGTGGCTAGTTGACTCATTTGAACCTCTAACCTCTAGATAGTTTGCATGAGAGAATCTTGGTTTTTCATATATCTTTCCATATTTCTTTCAAAGTCAGTCTCCTTTCTAATTGAGGATTCTGGAAGGAGGATTGTGGAGGTTGGGAAAGTTCTGTTGATAATTCAGAAAGTTTGTTGATGGTTGGGAGAATTATTATGGAAATTGGAAAAGTTGGGTTGATGATTGGAAGAATTATTACCATGATGGAAGTGGCTAGCATGATTTGATCGTGAATGGTCAGGATTATTTTTGCTCCATGAGAAATTAGGATAATTTCTCCAGCCAGGATTGTGCGTTGGTGCGTAAGGGTTATCGTTCGGCCTAAAAAGGCCGCTATCATCGGTTCATGGTAGGGTTGCTGAGCCTAAAATACAGGGCACTCCTCGAACATATGATTCATGGCTTGACAGTAAGTGCAGCCCGGGGTTGGAAACTAGTTCGGGCTGACTTGATTGACTAGACCTGGTTCTTTCATTTCTAGAGCTTCCAGTCTTCTAGCCAAGTTAGCTAACTTAGCCTCATTAGCGATGGACGATTCGATAGAATGGAGACCTCCTTTTGAAGAGATGGAGTTAGAATTCCTAGAGGTCTCACTAGCAGATTCCCATTGGATGGTCTTCTCAGCTAGATTTTCATACAAATCCCATCCCTCATCTTCATCTTTCTACAAGAAACCCCCTTGGCACATACTTTCTAAGATGGTTTTGGTGGAATAGTCTAAACCGTCATAAAGAATTTGGCATTGTTGCCATTTCTCTATTCCATGATGTGGACATTGGACAAGGAGGTCTTTAAAGCGTTCAAAGTACCTCCAGAACAGTTCATTAGGTTCTTGCTTGAACTGCATGATCGTCTTCCTAATGAGAGCAGTTTTATGGATTGGATAGAATTTCTTCAAGAAGACCTTGATGAAACCATCCCAGAATGTGATAGAACCGGCCGCTAAGCTGTAGAGCCACTTCTTTGCTAGGTCCTTAAGTGTGAAAGGGATAAATCTCAACCTAATAGCATCATCTACAAGGTGTGGGATTTTCATCATTAGACATAATTCCTCAAATTCTCTTATGAAGAAGTAGGCATCTTTGGACTCTAGGCCATGAAACTCTGAGAGTATGTTGATGAATTGAGGCTTGAGCTCAAAATTTATTCACCAACTGATGGAAGTAGAATGCAAGATGGAAGTGAGGTCCTAATGGGCTAGAACCTATCCTGCAGTGATGTTGATTGAGCCATTACCGGATCTGGTCCTGGTTCAAACTTGGGTGGTGACGTGTTTCTAGTCAACCTAGATGAATTAGGGTCTCTCGACCACACTTGCATACACAAACACAATCACAATCACAATAAGTTCAACCAACAGTCAACACTAGTAATCAACCAAGCCTAGTCTAGAGTAACCTTGACCTAGACAATTCCTAACAGGTTGATTGTCCAAAGGAGGTAGAATGTAGACTTTGACCATAAGCTAATCAGCCAGGTCAGGGCAAGATTGGTGGAAGGTTATCCATCAAAGACGTTCCTTAATTAAGTAACCACCAATCTTCGGGCTTTCGGCCCTTAATCCCTTTCTTAGACACTGATTTGGCAGGAGTCAATTTCCAACACCTTCCCTCTTTAGGATAATCTCTTAGTGAGTTCGAGATGTCCCTAAGGCCAACGTCTATCAGATTTTACTTAGGCTTAGGTTTGTGAGCGCTTGGAATCTGATTTTTGGCTAAGAAAGGGTGATTAAATCCCACCTTATCTTGTTATTGGGTGTTGCCCTTAAAATCAATTTTGTGCAAGTGTACAAGATAAATAAAATTCACTCAAAGCGATATAAATCAACCAAGAAATGAGTCCTATTCTGAATGCAATGCGTACATACCGTGCTCCAGCACTCTTCAACAGTAAAGTAAATGAATTAAAAAGACTCGTGCCTAGAATGCAAACGTCTAATCAATTTTTTAAACTTTTCAACAAGTGTTTTACTGCTGGCTAAAATAGGGATGGTGGATAGCAGAAATAGCACAAATATAACATAGAAAAACTTAAATTTTAGCGAGCAATATGTCCTATTAAAAAGAGTTTTTAGTAGTCCAATGAATTTTTTCAGATTTTGCAACGCAATTCTTGAAATTCTGTTTCCTACTTTCGAGAGTAGGGGCACAGAATTTTCAAGTCTTCTCTTGTAAAGCTTGAATGCTAGATCTTAATCTTCAAGTCCTGAAACAACACACAAAACTTATTAGAAAATAAATACACCGTTCCCTCCCCGGCAATGGTGCCAAAAATTGATTGCTAAAAAAAAGAACAATCAAAGAGTTTAAGAGTTTACTGTGTAGCTTGTGGCTAACGGGTCGTATCCACGAGGAGGAATGCGATGGAAGCGTTTCGGTGAAATGCTTAAAAACAAAGAATTGTGTTTGTTTTGTTTTTATGGAAAAGTGAATTGAAAGAAAGAGATGATTAAAAGCGAAATTGCAACTTTTAGAAAAGGATTTGGAAAAGGTGATTAGAAAGCTTGAGAATTGTTGTTATTTTTTGATTGGTAGTGAAAAGTGCATTTTTATCATTAAATTTACAATCACATTTTCATATTTTTTTCCTATAATTCTGCACATTTACTAATATTTTATGATTTATTATGTGCAGGCCTCGAAATATTAAATAAAGAAATAAAGCTTAAAAAGAAGCCCAAAAGCCCATATTCAAGCTCAATGTAAAGTTGAAAATATTAATTGCCAAAATTGCAAATACTAAGGGCAAAAGTTGCAAATACAAAGAAGAGGGAAGGATAGACTTCTATTCAACCCTAAACACTTGCAGGATGAGGATAAAAGCCAAAGAAGAGAGTGCAAAGATAAGAAAATTCGTGGATAAAAGATTAGGGATCTAGTAACTTGCTTCCCAAGTTATATCCAAATCCAAAGATAAAGAGCCAGGATCAAACTTCTAGAAGTAAAAGCCCAGATGGATGGACCAGGGGAGGCCACGCGCCAAAGTGCGTGGCCAACCGACACAACTTGGCCGCGAAAACGCGGCCCAAGCCACGTTTCCGCAGCAGTTTGGATGAGCCCGGGGAACCGTTTTCGTGGAGGAGTCATTCTAGGACTCTACTTCCTTCTGCACCTATAAATACCCCTGCAGTGCAATCGAGAAGGGCGCCCAGCGAAATACAGAGCCAAAAATTAGGGTTTTAGGCTTTCTTCTAGTTTAGGTTTTCTTTTCTCTTTTGTAATTTTTATTTTTCTTTTGTAACTGAGAGGAGAGGATGTTTTCATGGAGGAAGGAGATCTACTTGTACTGAGGGTGACAATCGGTGTAAGTTTTGCTCTTCTTCTATTGTTAAATAAATCAACTCGAGGTTCATTTTTTTATGTTCTTTTATTCTTGTTTAATCTTGTGTTTCTTTTGTTCTTGTTTCTTCTCTTTTCTCTCTAATGTCTTGTGAACCATGAGACTCAATTGCGTTGAGACTGCCTAGCCGAAGAAGAGCCCTTGATGGCCTATGGAGATGAACAACCTTCGTTAGTTTGTCTTTTATTTTCGTATTGTAGATTAAGAAGGTGGACGATCCTATACGCCATACTTGTACGCCTTCCAAGACAAGGTAAGTCATCGCACAGATCAAAGGTAAGCAAGGTAGAAGAGGTATGTATGTATAGTTTTCTTTCTTTCTAATTCTACTTTAGATCTCCATCTCTCTCAAATTTACTTTTCACCTTCTCATTGTAAATATCATATACCATTGTAAATAATAAAAGAAAATAATTTTTAGAGAATCTTATTTAAACGCTTCCATCGCTAGTCCCTCCCTGAAGATCACGACCCGCATAGCCACTGCTACCGCGGATTCGAATTGAGAACCTTGCACAACTTGTTCTAAATCTAATATTATTTATTTTGTGTGCAGGGAAAAACTCAATCAAAATTTTGGCGCCGTTGCCGGGGAGGGACGGTAAGTTTTTCTCTAAATAAAAAAATTAACTAATTCTTTTATTCTTTCTGTTTGCAGGTTTGGAGAACAGGAAAAAATAACAGCAGAAGTGGACATATAGCAACTCTGTGCCTTTGCCCTCGAAGGCAGAGCATCAGAGCCTACTATAGTGCCGCGGATCCACGACAATAGCCCCGAAACGCGACCTTAGTAGTGAACTACTAACTGCAATTTCTGCAGGTTGCTAAAAATTGCAAGATTTGTTTTCTGCACTGTTCCAATTTGTTCTGTGATAAACCTGTACACTGCTAATTAACCAATAGTAAAATATTTGTTGATAAAGATAAAAAATCGATTAGACGTTTGCATATTAGGCACGTGTCTTTTCAATTCCTTTATTTTACTGTTGAAGAGTGCTGGAGCAAGGTACGTTCGCATTGCATGTAGAATAGGACTCATCCTTGGTTGATGCTTTGAGTGAATCTTATTACATATTTGTACACTTGCACAAATTTATTCTAAGGGCGTAACCATTAACAAGATAAGGTGGGGATTTCATCACCCTTCCTTAGCCCAATAATCATATCCTAAGCACTTACTAACCCAAGCCTAACTTAAAATTAGTAGACGTTGGCCCTAGGGACATCTCGGACTCATTAGGAGATTATCCTAAGGGGAACAGTGCTGGAAGTTGACTCCTGCCAAATCAGTGTCTAGGAAGGGGATTGAGGGCCGAAAGCCCGAAGATGGTGGTTATTTAATTAAGGAACGTCTTTGACGGAAAACCTCCCACCACTCTTACCCTGACCTGGCTGATTGACTTATGGTCAAAGTCTGCACCCTACCTCCCGTGGACAGTCTAACCAGTTAGGAGTCGTCTAGGTCATAGGTCTACCCTAACTTAGGTTAGAATTTTTCTTTTTTGTTTGTTTATTTGTTTGTTTTTTTTATCTTTGTTGTGTGGGTGTGATATGGCATACAATAATAATTTTTCCAATTTTAATCCATATTACACACCTAACTATTTTTTCATATATTACCAACCGGCATATCACAACTTTGACCAACTAGTGTGCCGGAATGGTCTTATTCGAATGAATATAACCCATACCCCCCATCTTATGACTATAATTTTCATACTTTCAACTCTTCACAGAGTTCATGGGGTTTCGATTCCCCCGAGTCCAATTTTCAAGATTCATACTCAGATCCACAATATTCTCAAGATTCATACTCAGATCCACCCAGTCAGAATAGACTACCATCTATCCATGAAATGATGAGTATGCATGAGTCCAAACAACAATTACCATCAATCGCAGACATGATTATGCGTGAGTCCACCGACTCACAACTTCATCACGATTACACTTCATCCTTTCAAGTCCAATCACAACATGATGCACCTATCAACTACGAAAGGATGCTTGTAGCCATGACTCAGGCTAGATTAGCCCGTGATCATGATATAGATATGATGGTTCAATCTTTACGTTCTAACCGTTCGGCCATTTCTGATATCGCTGACCACTCTCTTAGAGCCGACGAACCAGTTGCTTTGGACAACAAGATTCTAAGTCAGTGCCATCATGTGAACTTGCCGAAACTTCAAATTTTGATAACTTGGCAAGTTTTTCCTTTCCTGAAATAGAACTTGAGCATGAATATGATCATGATCTTCCACCCGGTGATTCAATTTTATTTACTGACTCAATAATGACTCCGGTGTCTCCACCTGATTTTACTTTTTCCCAGTCAACATTGGATCCTGTGCCAATTCATCATGAATTTGAATCACCCATTTGATGATCATATTGAACTTGACCAATTGTGCAATTTTGAAAGTCCCATGGATAAATTGGCAAGTTCTCATTTTTATGATATTGAGCTGAATGAGATATGTGACCTAGATTCTCAAATCTGTGATCAAGTTCAAATTCCCGAATCATTGTTGACTCCTGTTTTGTTACCCGACTTAGGTAATATTTTAGAGTCAGTTTGGTTCCCACACCTATCATTCTTGAACTTGAATCACCAATATTGAGTCACATTCCATTATGGAAGAATATTGTGGACTTGAGCTTCAACTTATTGATTTGGACCCACTTCCTGAACCTAGCCCGACTCCTGAACCATTACTTGATTTATGTTTCTTTCCTGAGTCGGTATTCGTTCCCGTACTTCCCACGTCCAAGTCAATAATTCCATCTTCTCATACTCCATTTTGGGACAAGGAGGTTGACACAATTGACTCTGAAATTTATTATGAAATTTGGAAATTGATGGGTGGAAATTTTAAAAAATAATTATACATACATTTTAGTGGTTATATAGAAAAGTTTCTGGTGGGTTTCACAAATATTATGTTATCTTGATTGGGTAGCAACGCTTGGCCCAATTAGACCACCACCGGAACCACCACCTTAAGGTAACTTCTGTCTTCCCTTGTTCTTTTTCATGCATATATGCTTTTATTCATACATTGAGGACAATGCATGAGATAAGTGTGGGGGTGGGCTTTACTAACATACTAACATAGTTAGAAACTAACAAAAATTTGCTAATAAAAAAATTCTAAAATAATAATAATAATAATAATTATAAAAGGACAATATTTTGACTTATCTTTTGAAAGAAATCTAAGTTAGTTTTAAGGATTAGGAAAATCATGATTAGGATTTCTAAAAACTGGTCAAAATAAATAAATTGTTTAAATTTAGGTATAGGAGGAGAAATTGAATAATTAATTAGTCTTGATTTTTACCTTAATGAAATTTGCATACCTAATGCATATCTAGGATTCTAAGACGAAGACCATTGTGCCTCATATATATAAAAAAAAGAAAATCACTAATTAAGCTGGATACATGTGCCTCAAGAAGCATAAGTATTCATGCCTAAGGTGAGTAAATAAAATAAAGTCCTTAGTTTGGGCCTAGTTCACTCGAATTTGAGTCCGCGGGGTGTTTTCTCACCTGGTGCCCTAAAGCCAACCGGTTTGGGAGTCATCGACTTTAAGTTCGTTACATGGGTGGATTAGAAAGCCTAAGGAAATTAAGGAAAATTACTTATATATGTACTAACACATCTAATAGTCAATTAGTTAGGTATGAGGGCCTCAAGAAGCCTTGATACTTACACGAAAGAAAATAGATGAGTTATACATATCAAAAAAAAGTATATATAAATAAATAAATAATAAAGAGGCATGAGAGTCCAAGTTAAGGAATTCCTAGTATAAATTCATAAGGATGCATATGATTTTTGATAACGAAAAAGACTATATTAGAAATTCAATTTTAAATCTTACTTAAAATGGAAAACAATTTACTGTATAAAGACTAAAGTTTAAAGAATGAAAAAAATGATAATCCTAAAAGTTATAGACTATTTCTTCAAAAGTATTTCAAATATTTCCTTTTTATGGATTTGTGGGTGTAATCCGTTGAAAACCCTCATGAGACAACACTCGTCCTCTAGGGTAACCTAGGGGTTTAACGGCTTGTTGCACATGCTAAGTGCAACCGTGATTCCTACGAAAGTGAGTTAGGTTAGATTAATTTTCTTTTTCTCTTTGATTTTTACTCGAGGACGAGCAAAAAGATAAGTGTGGGGGTGTGATTGGTAGTGAAAAGTGCATTTTTATCATTATATTTACCATCACATTTTCATATTTTTCCTATAATTCTGTACATTTACTAATATTTTATGATTTATTGTGTGCAGGCCTCGAAATATTAAAATAAAGAAATAAAGTTTAAAAAGAAGCCCAAAAGCCCATATTCAAGCCCAATGTAAAAGTTGCAAATATTAATTTCCAAAATTGCAAATACTAAGGGCAAAAGTTGCAAATAAAAAGAAGAGGGAATGATAGACTTCTATTTAACCCTAAACACTTGCAGGATGAGGATAAAAGCCAAAGAAGATAGTGCAAAGATAAGAAAATTCGTGGATAAAAGATTTGGGATCTAGTAACTTGCTTCCAAGTTATATCCAAATCCAAAGATAAAGATCCAGGATCAAACTTCCAGAAGCAAAAGCCCAGATGGATGGACCAGGGAGGCCACGCGCCAAAGTGCGTGGCCAACCGACACAACTTGGCCGCGGAAACGCGGCCCAAGCTGCGTTTCCGCGGCAGTTTGGATGAGCCCGGGGAACCGTTTTCGTGGAGGAGTCGTTCTGGGACTCTACTTCCTTCTGCACCTATAATACCCCTGCAATGCAACCGAGAAGGCGCCCAGCGAAATACAGAGCCAAAAATTAGGGTTTTTAGGCTTTCTTCTAGTTTAGGTTTTCTTTTCTCTTTGTAATTTTTATTTTTCCTTTTTGTAACTGAGAGGAGAGGATGTTTTCATGGAGGAAGGAGATCTACTTGTATTGAGGGTGACAATCGGTGTAAGTTTTGCTCTTCTTCTATTGTTAAATAAATCAACTCGAGGTTCGTTTTTTTATGTTCTTTATTCTTGTTTAATCTTGTGTTTCTTTTGTTCCTGTTTTCTTCTATTTTCTCTCTAATTTCTTGTGAATCATGAGACCCAATTGCGTTGAGACTGCCTAGCCGAAGAAGAGCCCTTGATGGCCTATGGAGATGAACAACCCTTCGTTAGTTTGTCTTTTATTTTCGTAGTGTAGATTAGAAGGTGGACGATCCTATACGCCATACTTGTACGCCTTCTAAGACAAGGTAAGTCATCGTACGGATCAAAGGTAAGCAAGGTAGAAGAGGTATGTATGTATAGTTTTCTTTCTTTCTAATTCTAGTTTAGATCTCCATCTCTCTCAAATTTACTTTTCACCTTCTCATTGTAAATATCATATACCATTGTAAATAATAAAAGAAAATAATTTTTAGAGAATCTTACTTAAACGCTTCCATCGCTAGTCCCTCCCTGAGGATCACGACCCGTATAGCCACTGCTACCGCGGATTCGAATTGAGAACCTTGCACAACTTGTTCTAAATCTAATATTATTTATTTTTTGTGCAGGGAAAACTCAATCATTTTAATAATGAAGCAAATCTAGGCTCACTATCTCACTGCTCAATTGTTCATTCTCTATTAAGACATCAAGTGCCTCAAAGTGATCATTTGTAAAACTTAAAGTTAATTTTTAGAAAGCTTTAAGTAAAGCACATAAGATGGTTAGAAGAGTTGAGTCTTTTCTTCAAGAAATCGTTAGAATTGAATATTAAAACATCAAGCGCGAAGAAGGAAGAATGAAGTAAAAACAATTCAAGAGATGTTCATGAAAGAAGTGAGAGTTCAACAATCCAACCCATCCTCATGTGCTTTCAAGAACACTTTCAAATGAAAGGCTTTTAAGTGAGGCATGCATATGATTCATTGGGTCTTTTTCTTTTAAAAATAGAAGAGAAGGAGAATAAGAGAGAGTTGTGATAGCGAGCCCAGAAAACCATTTAGTTATCCATAGAAAACAACAAAAAAAATATAGACATAATGCAAACCATAGCGTACTGCAAGTGGAAGAAAAGTTGGCTCGACTTTTGTATTGATGTCACTTTAATCTTCAAGTACAAGCACTTAATTCCTCTCTCTCATAAGTTTTGATACTGGACTACAAGGTAAATAACAAGATTATAACTTTTGTGCTAGCTAACAAAGAGCCTAAATCCTAAGGAAATAAACACAAAACTTAATCCTAGTCTTCACTGCATTTTTCTTTGCTGAAACCCATATTTATAGCCAAAAACCAAACGAGGAGGATCCTGGGAAGATTGGGAGAGCAAACGTTCCCCAACAGCCTCTAACAAGCCGCGAAAACGCGGCCCCAGGTGGCCACACAAAAGGGGAGAGATCACTGGTTGGTGTTTGGCCCGTATCTTCTGCTGGTTTTCTTGTTTCTGCTCCAAAACGTTGACAAAACAGCCTTGATTGTGTGGCTTCAACCGCTCGATTCAGGGAGGATTCTTCTCAACCTCTTGATATGCCAAGATTTAGCCCTGATTTCTTCTTTTTCGAATTTATTCTGAATTAATTCAGAATTTGGTGGGATTTTGGGCTTGTTTCTCTTTTATTCCTTTAAGCACTTGGGCCTACATTTAGCAAAGAAAAAGAAAACTTATAATAGGATTTATTAGCTAAAAAGCTGAAAAGTCACCTAGAGGGGGGGGTGAATAGGTGACAATGCTAATCAAGGGCAAATTAAAAAAATCTAAAGCTATAACAATCACAATCAAGAGTCACAAGATGAATGCTAGCAAGTAAGTATGGCAATGAATATGATGAGCAAGTAATAAGTGCAATCAAAGTAGAGTAAGAATTGCAAGAATGTAAACCAATCGTAAACACAAGGATATGTTATCGAGGTTCGAGCACCCAGCTCTACTCCCCGCCTTCCCCAGAAGGATTCTAGCTACTTCCACTATCACAAAGAACAATTACAATGGAGTACCCGACTCCACAATCTCAGTACAAATAATTTCCTTGGTAGTCAAAAGACCACAAACTCTCTCTTTCAAATATCTCTTCCCTTACAAAGGTCCTTAGAGAATATTGAGTAGGAATGAAGCTCTTTTGTGTGTAAGGAAAAGAAATTGAAATCAGAGAAAACTTTTGAAAACCCTTCAGAAATTGAGAGAATTTAGCTCAAAAACCAAGAACTTTGAAAGCCTTAAACTTTTGAATTTTAGCAAAGATTGTTGTTATAACCAATCTCTCCCCAAACACCCCTATTTATAGGAGAGGGCTAGGGTTTAGGGATAAAACATATTTACTGATGTTTAGGAGGTAATTAGATAAAAATATATCCTTAAACGAATTTTTAAATACAAAAGACAAAAATAAACAGCTCTTAAAAATCTGCCCGTTACTGTTCAAACGGTCGGATCGGTCGACCGGGCCGGTCGACCGGTAGTATAAAAATTTGACCGTTAAAGTCTGGCGGTCGACCGACCCGGTCGACCGATAAAACCTGTGAGCAAAAAATAATAGTCCGGTCGACCGCCCCGGTCGACCGACAGACGTGCACACGGATACGTGCATCTGCCAGGACTTCGGTCGACTGGTCCGGTCGACCGGACCAGACTGACACAGACTCGGTCGACCGGCCCGGTCGACCGGATCAGGTCAAAAAGTCAATTTTAAAAAGAAAACAAAGAGGATTTTGATTTTAACAAAAATACTTTTGAACAGGGATTAGTATAAAACATAAATATATATCTGTAGGCAAAATCTTGTATGCAAAATATTTTTGTATAATTTATAAGAAATTATTTTGGAATGAGCATGTGCAAAAAACGTGTGTGATAGAGCTCCAAACCTATCCACTATTCTTTAACAAATTATAAACTGAAAAACAAATTACATGAAGACTTCTTGTGCTATCTCAAGTCTTTGAGCCATCCAATGCCTTGCTAGTGCCTTCTCTTCTATGATCCTTCCTTGATGTGCAATTTGCCTTCCTTGCTTTGTGGAACTTAGAAGTTCTTGCAATAGCTAAGCGAATGGTCTCTAAGCATGGTACAAACCTGAAACTTATCTTAACAAACTTGTTAGTACCAAATAGCTCATATTTGGTTTGTCATCATCAAAACACAAAACAATTGGAGAGTGTAACCTCTTGGGCCAACAATCTCCCCCTTTTGATGATGACAAAACAAATAGGCTATTAACAAAAATATAGGGTAGGAGAAAACTCCCCCTCAAATTATGCTATACTTAAAACACAAGAATATGCTCTAGAAACTAATAATTGAAATGATGCACCAATTATTGAAACCAATTAAAACAAATATATAAAACACAAAAATTGCTCTTGATACCAAAAATACCAAAAACAACTAAAACACAAGAATTTATTTAAAACACAAAAACTCATAAAAAACAAAACATATAAATTCATATGGAACCAAGACCAAATGAACTTATTTTTGTCCATGTAAACTTATTCTCCCCCTTTTTGTCATACATCAAAAGGGTTATGAAAAACATGTTTATTCAATAATACAAACATTAAGTTCTCCACAAATAAACGAAAATCTAGCAAAATCAAGAGGTTTAGTGAAAATATCGGCTAGTTGTAAATCCGTGGAAACATAATCAATATCTATATCACCTTTCTCAAAATGATCTCTAAGAAAGTGATATCTAATCTCAATGTGCTTGGTCTTACTATGTTGATTTGCATTTTTGGTCATGTGTATAGTACTAGTATTATCACAAAATATTTTTATATGATCAAAGTGCAAATCAAAATCAAGGAGAGTATGTTTCATCCAAAGGACTTGTGCACAACAAGCCCCCGCGGCAACATACTCCGCCTCGGCGGTTGAGAGAGCTACGGAATTTTGTTTCCTAGAGGACCATGAAACAAGACAATTACCAAGAAATTGACATGTCCCACTAGTACTCTTTCTATCTACTCTACAACCCGCATAGTCGGCATCCGAATAACTAGTCATTGAAAAATCTATAGTTTTCGGATACCAAAGACCCATTCCAATAGTGCCCTTAATATAACGAATAATGCGTTTTACCGCAATAAGATGAGACTCTTTAGGACAGGATTGAAATCTAGCACAAAGACACACACTAAACATGATATCCGGCCTACTTGCCGTTAAATATAAAAGACTTCCTATCATGCTTCTATATAATTTAATATCAACATTTTTACCTTGTTCGTCCTTATCAAGCTTGGTAGTAGTTGCCATTGGAGTGTTGCAAGCCTTTGATCCTTCAAGCCCAAACTTCTTTACTAGCTCCTTTGCGTACTTGGCTTGGTTAATGAAGGTTCCGTCTTGCAATTGCTTGATTTGGAGTCCAAGGAAGAAATTGAGCTCACCCATGGAAGACATTTCAAATTCTAGTTGCATGACCTTCTCAAAATCCTTGCATAAAAGCTCATTAGTAGATCCAAAAATTATATCATCAACATAAATTTGCACAATTAAAATATCATTATCAACATGCTTAGTAAAAAGAGTTGTGTCTACTTTGCCTTTAACAAAATCATTTGAAATGAGAAAACTAGAAAGCCTTTCATACCAAGCTCTTGGAGCTTGTTTCAATCCATACAAAGCTTTATCAAGTTTAAAACAAAATCGGGATGAACATGATCAATAAAACCGGGAGGTTGAGAAACATAAACTTCTTCATTAATAAAACCATTTAAAAATGCACTTTTTACATCCATTTGAAAAAGTTTAAAATTTTTAAAACATGCAAAAGCTAGTGTCATCCGTATGGCTTCAAGCCGTGCTACGGGTGCAAAGGTCTCCTCAAAGTCAATTCCCTCAACTTGAGTGTAACCTTGGGCCACTAACCTAGCTTTATTCCTAATGACATTTCCGGTCTCATCCATCTTGTTTCTAAAGATCCACTTAGTACCAATTATTGGTCTATCGTGGGGCTTAGGAACAAGGTGCCAAACTTGGTTGCGCTCAAATTGATTGATTTCCTCTTGCATGGCAAGCAACCAATATGGGTCCGTCTCGGCTTCGAGAATGCCTTTGGGTTCAAAATGAGAAATAAAAGCAAAGTTACCACATATGTCATGGAGTTTGGAGCGCGTTGTGACTCCTTTAGATGCATCACCCAAGATGAGCTCCTTAGGATGATTTGTTGCGTATCTCCAAGCTTTGGGAAGCGGTTGAGCGCTTTCCTCTTTATCCTCTTGAACTTCACCAATGAATCTAGCTTTTCTTCTTGAGCGGGTGAGTCCTTCAAGGATAGTCTCTCCATGTCTTCACCTAATGGTTCAATCTCTACAACATTCTCAACAACCACATTAGATTCTTCAAACTTAACATGCATGGATTCTTCAATAGTTTGAGAAGATCTAATGAAAACTCTATATGCTTTGCTAGTAGAGGAATATCCAACAAAGATAGCCTCATAAGCCTTAGCATCAAATTTACCCAAATTATCCTTAGTATTCAAAACAAAACACTTGCATCCAAAAACTTTGAAATATGCAACATTTGGTTTTCTAGAATGATACATTTCAAAAGAGGTTTTGGAAGAATTTTTGCATAAATAAATACGATTCGATATATAGCATGCGGTGTTTAAGGCCTCGGCCCATAAATATTGAGGGAGGTCATATTCACTTATCATTGTCCTAACCATCTCTTGAAGTGTTCTATTTTTCCTTTCTACAACTCCATTTTGTTGTGGAGTTCTAGGACAAGACGTTTCATGCTTAATTCCCTTTTCATCACAATAAGTCATGAAGAGTTGGTTAATAAACTCACCACCTCTATCACTCCTTATTCTCAAAATCGGAAAACCCTTTTCTTTTTCAACTCTTTTTCGAAAAATTTTAAAATGAGAAAAGGTTTGATTTTTATTTTGTAAAAAGAAAACCCAAGTAAAACGGGAGAAATCATCAACCAAAACAAATGCAAATCTACTTCCATTTAAACTCTTAGTTTTAGTTGGTCTAAAAAGATCCATATGAATTAATTCTAAAGGCCTAGTTGACATGATATCCTTGATTGGTTTAAAGGAAGACTTAGTTTGTTTCCCAAGTTGGCACGCACTACAAATGCGGTCTTTCTCAAAATCCAAGCAAGGTATACCCTTCACCAATTCTTTTGAATTAATCCTAGAAATATGGTCAAAAGATGCATGTCCTAATCTTCTATGCCAAAGCCAAGAATTTTCATCAAAAGCATTTAAGCATTTAGTAGAACAATCTAAATTAAGCATGTCAATAATATAAACATTATTATCACGAAACCGGTAAGAATACAAACATCGGATTTAACATCAAAAATCTTGCATGAGGAATCATCAAAAAAACTTTAAGTCCACGATCACAAAGTTGACTAATGCTAAGCAAATTATGTTTCAAACCATCAACTAAAACAACATTCTCAATAATAGGAGAAGCACCAATTTGAATGTTACCTATACCGATGATAGTTCCTTTGGAGTCATCCCCGAAGGTGACGGTGCCACCTTCCATGTACCTTGATAGGGTTGTGAAGTTGTTGATATCCCACGTCATGTGTCTCGAACAACCACTATCAAGGTACCACCGCTCCCTACGTCTTGGAGCCTTGGTGTGTACCTACATCAAACATTTTAGGACTTGATTTTGGTACCCACATTTTCTTGGGTCCATGAGGGTTAGAGCCACTAACCCAAACAAGATTATTTGAACTATGCAATTTATCATAACAAAATTTAGCTAAATGTCCATTTTTGCTACAATAAGTACATCTATACACTCTACCATATCTAAAAGCATAGTGAGTATGTGATTTGTGAGCATGGGCATTGTGAGCATGAAAAGATTTAGCATGAGAAGTATTATTTGAAGTGTGAGCATGTGGAATTTTAGCATGAGAATCTTTAACATGAGAAGTGTGCTTTTTGGAAAACTTTTCTTCAAGCTTCTTGGTGTTAAAAGCACAATCTTTCAAAATCTTTTCAAAATCAACCATTTTGGTTTTTAAGGAAGAAATTTCTTTATTATCAACAATAGGGGTTTTACCCTTATAAGAAATCTTATAAGCGTCAAATTCATTTTGAATAGAAACAAGATTGGAAGAAAGATCATCTTTTTCTTTTGAAACCAAAGCAAGTTGATTTTTAAGAAAAGCAACTTCTTTTTGTAATTTTAAACATTCAAGTTTCTTGTTATCATAAGTTTCAGAAAGTTCTACAAATGCATGTACTAGAACTTCCTTACTTACATCATCATCTTCATCATCAAGGGATTGTGAGGTTACCTTGGGTGTGTTTGCCATGAAACACATGTTAGCTTGATCCACCTCCTCTTCGGACTCGCTTTCCGAATCCCATGTAGCTTTGTAGGCTTTCTTTTCCTCCGGTTTCTTTGGCTTGAAGGAGGAAGTCATCTTCTTCCTGAACTCCGGACAATCCGTCATGATATGTCCGGGTTTGCGGCAATTATAGCAAATGATCTTCCGCTCCTCTTTGCCTTCAAATCTTCTCCGCAAGTTGAACTTGTTCTTTCGGTACAACCTCTTGACATTCCGCACAAGTAGAGTTAGCTCCTCATCTTCTTCTTCGTCTTCATCATCGTCATCATTGGTGGATGAAGTCTTGAAGGCTATGGATTTCTTCTTTGTAGTAGTGGCTTCTTCTCTTGCCTTCTTCTCCATCTCATGGGTCTTTAGGTTCCCAATGAGACTAATGATGTCCATCTCGTCCTTGTCGTTCAACTCCTTTAAGGTGGTGGCCTTGATCTCCCAAGATGGTGGAAGAGCCCGTATCACTTTGCGCACCTTTTGATCATTGGAGATGACGTCACCTAATGAAGAAAGACCATTTGTAATTTTAGTGAAACGAGTAATCATACAATCAATGGATTCATCATCAAGCATTTTAAATGATTCATATTGAGACCTCAAGAGATCTATCTTAGCTCTCTTGACTTGTGAAGTCCCTTCATGTGTGACCAACAAGTGTTGCCAAATCTAATAGGCGGATTGGCAATGAATTACCCGTGTAAGGTCATCCTCATTCAAGGCGGTTAAAAGGGAGTTTTGGGCTTTTGAGTTAGCCTCATATTCTCTAAAGTTGAAGTCGGTCCAAGTGCTCTCATCACTATCGGGTGCTATGTAGGGTTTGGTCAAGGACTTAGCTACCAAGCTACCTAGTGATTGCAAAAATATAGTCATCCTAACCTTCCAAATGGGAAAATTTAGGCCATCAAATTTAGGTGGGGATTTAATGTTGTCGGCCATGTTTACTAGTGTATGAATGGATGAATGAAAATGTTGATTAGCAATATATTAAGGATCTCTCTATGGATGTTAAGCCAAACCTAGAGTCCAAGCTCTGATACCAATTGAAAAGTCACCTAGAGGGGGGTGAATAGGTGACAATGCTAATCAAGGGCAAATTAAAAAAAATCTAAAGCTATAACAATCACAATCAAGAGTCACAAGATGAATGCTAGCAAGTAAGTATGGCAATGAATATGATGAGCAAGTAATAAGTGCAATCAAAGTAGAGTAAGAATTGCAAGAATGTAAACCAATCGCAAACACAAGGATATGTTATCGAGGTTCGAGCACCCAGCTCTACTCCCCGCTTCCCCAGAAGGATTCTAGCTACTTCCACTATCACAAAGAACAATTACAATGGAGTACCCAACTCCACAATCTCAGTACAAATAATTTCCTTGGTAGTCAAAAGACCACAAACTCTCTCTTTCAAATATCTCTTCCCTTACAAAGGTCCTTAGAGAATATTGAGTAGGAATGAAGCTCTTTTGTGTGTAAGGAAAAGAAATTGAAATCAGAGAAAACTTTTGAAAACCCTTCAGAAATTGAGAGAATTTAGCTCAAAAACCAAGAACTTTGAAAGCCTTAAACTTTTGAATTTTAGCAAAGATTGTTGTTATAACCAATCTCTCCCCAAACACCCCTATTTATAGGAGAGGGCTAGGGTTTAGGGATAAAACATATTTACTGATGTTTAGGAGGTAATTAGATAAAAATATATCCTTAAACGAATTTTAAATACAAAAGACAAAAATAAACAGCTCTTAAAAATCTGCCCGTTACTGTTCAAACGGTCGGATCGGTCGACCGGGCCGGTCGACCGGTAGTATAAAAATTTGACCGTTAAAGTCTGGCGGTCGACCGACCCGGTCGACCGATAAAACCTGTGAGCAAAAAATAATAGTCCGGTCGACCGCCCCGGTCGACCGACAGACGTGCACACGGATACGTGCATCTGCCAGGACTTCGGTCGACTGGTCCGGTCGACCGGACCAGACTGACACAGACTCGGTCGACCGGCCCGGTCGACCGGATCAGGTCAAAAAGTCAATTTTAAAAAGAAAACAAAGAGGATTTTGATTTTAACAAAAATACTTTTGAACAGGGATTAGTATAAAACATAAATATATATCTGTAGGCAAAATCTTGTATGCAAAATATTTTTGTATAATTTATAAGAAATTATTTTGGAATGAGCATGTGCGCAAAAACGTGTGTGATAGAGCTCAAACCTATCCACTATTCTTTAACAAATTATAAACTGAAAAACAAATTACATGAAGACTTCTTGTGCTATCTTCAAGTCTTTGAGCCATCCAATGCCTTGCTAGTGCCTTCTCTTCTATGATCCTTCCTTGATGTGCAATTTGCCTTCCTTGCTTTGTGGAACTTAGAAGTTCTTGCAATAGCTAAGCGAATGGTCTCTAAGCATGGTACAAACCTGAAACTTATCTTAACAAACTTGTTAGTACCAAATAGCTCATATTTGGTTTGTCATCATCAAAAAACAAAACAATTGGAGAGTGTAACCTCTTGGGCCAACAAAAGCATGGTAAGGTGATAATGTAAACGCAATATATGTGACTAATCAATGTGTATACTAGTATATACGTATAATGTATGCTTGGGTGTATGCAAGAGTGCGTGCATGTGTATATACTAGTGTATTATGTATGATTGGTTGCATGTGACAGTGACGCCGACTCGTCTATGCGATCTGAACCGGTAACGAGAGACCCGGTCCCGATTCAGATTCATGTTCGCTGATGACCCGATATACTGGCAATTCGAAGACCAACCTATGTGATGATTTGGAGATTCGTACCAGTTCATGTAGTGAGGGCCAGATGGCGATTCAGTTTCAGAACCGTATCATTCAATGTTAGTGTTTATTCTTGTGTATGTTCTTATTTATCGTTATCAGTAGGCATTTATATATTACTTGTATTATTTTTTTAATTATTGTTGTCAGTTTATATATATATGTTACTTATTTTATTTCAACTGACCGTCTGATATATTTGATCAATATGATTACTCGTACCATTTCATTGACATCAATGACCGTACATCTTATTTTAATTAGTTGATTAGAGCGACTATCAGCGTCATTTCATATATTAAGTTGTCGTTGTGGGCTTATTATCGTACACATATTTTGCATTCTTTTTATTACACTCCTACATTTATCTTGTAATAAATCTACTAATTTTCTTGTCATAAATGTCTGTTTTGCAGAAGATAATCATGAGGAGAAAGAGGATTTAACCAAATAAATACCTGTTAAAAACTGAGGATGAGCCCATATCTAGTTAGAACAAATCAAGGATTGAGGCAAATGTTCAGCTGAAGATTAGAGCAAACCAGAAAGATAACACCAAATAGAAACCAGTAAAATTTGAATTTTTATAAATCCATTTTGATTAGCTAAAGATCAACTGAGGATAATATCCAATACAAAGTTCAAATTCAAAATCTAAAGGGATAAATGGATAGAGAGAAGATCAACAGATGAGATGAAGCAATTTTGACTCGAATTCTGACTGGAACATTTTAGTATTTGAATCATAATTTTCGTTACTAAAACTCACATTTAATGATTCAAGATAATCCAGAAAGAAAACTTAAGGGCTACAACCCTTTAGTTGATCACTATTTCTAATTCTATTATTTGATAAGTTATATTCAGCGATCAACACACTAACAAGCTACAGATCAAAACTGAATATCCATATCAAATTAAGTTTAGAGATAAGGGAAGGATTCAAATTCAGTAATAACCAGCTTTTCCTATCTTCATACTCCTCTACGCTCTTCATTTCTCCTATAAATACCTGCAATCTCAAAGGTAAAAGAGAAGGATCAAGCAGAGATAGATTTTAGGCCAGTTTTTCATTCTTTTCAGTGTAGGTTTTTATTTTTTCTATTATGTAATTTTACTTTTCTTTATGTAACTAAGAGGAGAGACGAGTTTCATGGAGGAATGAGAGCAAGCTTGTACTGAGAGTGACATCAGTGTAAGTAAGTCTTTTCTTCCATTGTTATTTGAATCGAATCAACGTTTCTTTTTCTTCTTTACTCTTGTTTTTGTTTACTTTCCTCTGATGTGTTGCAATCCAAGTGAATCCGATAGCTTAGAGATTGCTTCACCATTGCAAGTTTCTTTGATGGTCTATGGTGATGAACAACATTCTTTTGTTAGTTTAGCTTGCCCTTTTATTCATAGTGCAGATAGGGAATGGGGAAGATCAAACATGCCATACTTGATCGCCTTCAAAACTAGATTAGTCGTAGCTACAGACCCAAGGCATATGAATACAGAAGAGGTAAGTAATTTTTAGTTTCTTTCTTTTAATTCTTTAGTTAGATCACCACAATCTCCCATCTCTTTTATCATTTTTTTCATTTCTTTGTATAAACTAATTTTTCATTTTCTTCACCTTCATAATCTGCCACTTCCTTTTCAAGTTAACTGTAACTTATTTTTCTTTTTCTTTTCAAGAACTAAAAGAAGATCTTTAACAATTGCTTGTAACTTAAGAGAGAACTTGCTAAAAAAGCTTCCATCGCTAGTCTCTCTATGTGGATCACGACCCACTTAACCACTTGCTATAGCGGTAGCATTGAGTAACTTGCACTACTATTATAAAGTTTTAAAATTCTGTATTTTTGTTTGGAGGTTCCATCTCAATCAAATTTTAGCGCCGTTGCCAGGGAAGGACGGTAAGTAATCCTCTTTTTTAGTTTACATTTTTTGTTTAATTTTTTCTTTGTTTTTAGTGTGTAGTGATAAATATCAAGAAAATTTTTGCTGTAGTGGACATATAAGTGGCCCTAGACTCTGCTCAAGAAAGTAGAGTCAGAAGCCCTCAGATTTGCTACATTTTAGTGGCAATCTTAGTGAACTACTAACCTGTATTTCTTCAGGTTGGTTGAATTGCAAAGCTAAATTTTTGTAGCTTTTTATTTCTTTATTTGTCTCACTGTACATACTTTCTAACCTGAACAATAAAATGATATTTGTTAAATGCTAAAGATGATTTAGGCTAGCAATTAGGTACGTGTCTAATTCGTTTACATTTTACATTATTGTTAAAGAGTGCTGGAGTAAAGGTACGTGTGTATAGCATGTAGTATAGGAACACTTTTGAAACGTTTACATTGCTTAAATAATGCTTTTCATGTACACATTGTGCTAAATTTTTTTAAGGGCTTTTCCTATAAACAAGATAAGGTGGGGAAGTCATTACCCTCCCTTAGCCCATAAACAATCTGCTGACTCACAAACCAAAGCCTAACTAAAATTAAGTAGATGTTGGCCTAAGGGACATCTCGGACTCATATAGGAGACTGACCTAAGGTGGAAGTTGATTTGAATTTAACTCTTACCAAATCGGTCTTTAAGGTTTCGGATTGAGGGGCGAAGCCCTGAAGGTTGGTGGTTTGGCATAATTAAGCTGTTGCTTAGGCACGGATACCTTCACTGATTTTACCCCTACCTGGCTGATGAACTTATGGTCAGATTCAGCAATATACCCCCCGTGGAAAGTCTAACCAGTTAGGAGTCGACTAGGTCTAAGGTTTACCCTAACTTAGGTTAGATTTTTTTGTTTGTTTATCTGTTTGTTTTTCTTTATTTGATTTTGACATTTCTTGTGTGATATGGCTTATAACAATAATTTTTTCAACTATAATGTAAGTCCATGTTACACCCCGACCATTTTTTCGAATGTTACCAACCCGGTATATCATAACTTTAACATACTAGTGTGCTAGACTGGTCTTATCAGAGTCAATACATGCCCCAGTCCCAATATTGTGAACAAGATTGGAATAATCTCACTACTCTTCACAGAGTAAATGGGGATACAACTCCCCTGAGTCATATAGTCAGTCACCTTACCAACATCTAGCTTCATATACTCCTCTCAAACAACCATAAGAAGAATTAATTGATTGAGAAAAGAGGATAGAAGCTTAGACGAGCTTAAGTGACGAATTCAAATATTAGAAGACTCAAAATCTCATCAAAATTTCAAGTCACAGATCCTTATTCTATTTTTCAAGTAGAACATGCCGACTTAGAAAAGTGTATGAATTCCATGATTCAATTCCAAAATGATCCACTCGATATGATAGAAGCAAGACTTAATAGATTGAAAAGCAGGCATAGGAATAAGGAAACTTTTCCTACCCAATCTTTGACTATTCTCGATACTTCTAGCCATATTGATAAAAATTAGGAATCATGGTATTTTCAAGACTTTGACCAAGATTCAATTTCACCACAGAACTTTGAACTTAACCAATATTAACCCATAGACGAATTGGCAAGTTTTCATTTTAATGAGATTGAATCAGATTATGAATGTGAACCGATCCCCAACTTTGTGATTCAATTTTTATCTTCGAATCTATGTTGACTCTGGTATTCTTACCCAATTTAGACCAATTTTCTGAGCCAACATTTATTCTCGTACCCATAGATCCAGAAATGGAATCACCAATTTTGGATAATCGCATTTCATTGATGGGAAAAGAATGTGAATTTCAATTATTAGATTTGGACTCAACTCTTGAACCAAAACTATCTCTCAGAGCCAAAGTTGTTTTTCTAAGTTAGTATTGATTCTTGAACCTATCATTCTTGAGCCCAAGTCAACCATTCCACCATGTTACATTTTTTTGTTGGATATAGGTAAAGACCATGATAATTTTGTGATGATTTTTCAGGACTGGTCATGTAAGGGAGTAAGTTTAATGATAGGATCTTTGATGATCCTGTTCATATTGGGGACTGTAAATAGTAAATAGAAAAGAGGTCAATAAAGGTGGGTTCCGTGAACAACCATATTATCTTGATTGGGTAGCAACGCCTGATCCAATCAGACCACCACCGGAACCACCACTATAAGGTAATATTTTCCTTCCCTTTCTTCTTTTTCATGCATCTATGCATTAATTCATACATTGAGGACAATGAAAGAGATAGGTATGGGGCAGGGTTCTAACTTAACTTAGGTTTTCCTTTTATTATTAAAAAATATCATTAACATTTTATTTACTTTTAAAAGCTTTTTGAAAAAAGAAACAATATTTGACATATTTTTTATAAGAAATTAAGTCAATTTTAAGGAATAGGAGAATCATAATTAGGATTTCTTATACTTGGTCAAAATAAGATTATTTGTTTGATTTTCAAGGTTAGAAAGAAAATTTAAAAAAGTAATTTAGTCTTGTTTTTTTACCCTATATGCATGCTTTATGCACTTACACACTTAGGGTTCAAAAATAAAGATTCTTATGCCTTATTAAAAAAAGAAAAAGAAAAGAATATATATATAAAAATTCTCTGATTAAGCTGGGTATTTGTGCCTCATAAAGCATAAGTATTCATGCCTAAAAGCGATTTATATAATAAAATTCTTAGTTTTGTTTTCTTATTTGCTCGAGCTCTTAAGTCCTTGGGGTGTTTTCTCACTCGGTGCCCTAAGACCATTTGGCTTGAGAGTCACCGATTAAAGGCTCGCTACATGGGCATATTAGAAAGCCTAAAGAACTAAGAAATAATCTAACAAAAAAATTTTAAAAAAAATAAGGCATAAGAGTTAGAGTTAGAGAACCCCAAGTCAAAATTTCTCGGTCACAAAGGTGCATATAACTTAGGATAAAATAATAGACTTAATGAGAAATGTATTTTGACTCCTTACCTTGATTGATAACAAAATTTTCAATAGAGGCTAAGTTTAGAAATGAGAAATTTAATTTTCCTATAACTTATAGATTACTTGAACTCTTACAATAATAGTTCAAATATTTTTCTGTTTCAAAATGTGTTTTCAAAATACTAGCACTTTATTTCTCTTTATTTATAGATTTTGTGGGAGTAATCCACTGAAAACCCTCACGAGACAAAACTCGTCCTTTAGGGGAAGCCTAGAGGTTTAAAGGCTTGTTGCACATGCTCAGTGCAATCGCGTAACATGCAAAAGTGGTCTAATAATGTTTAGTTTAGTTTTATTATTTTGCTCGAGGACAAGCAAAAGATAGGTCTGGGGGTGTGATCGTACACATATTTGCATTCTTTTCATTACACTCCTACATTTATCATGCAAGAGATCTGCAAATTTCCTTGTCTTAAATATCTATTTTATAGAGAAAATCATGAAGAGAAAGAGAATTAAATCAAATAAATACAGTTAAAATTAAATTTAACTGGATCTATTTGGTTAGCTGAGGATGATCCCAGATCTAGTTAGAACAAATCAAGGATTGGGGCAATTTCAGTTGAAGATCAGAGCAAATCAAAAAGATAACACCAAATGAAAACCAGTAAAATTTATATTTTTTATAAATCCATTTTGGTTAGCTAAAAATCAACTAAGGATTACATTAAATATAGAGTCCAAATTCAAAATCTAAAAGGATAAATGGATAGAGAGAAGATCAATGGATGAGATGAAACAATTTTGACTCAGATTCTGACTTGATATATTTTAGTATTTGAATCATAACTTTTTCTATCAAAACTCAAATCTAATTATTCAAGATGATCCAGAAAGACGACTTAAAGAGCTATAACAATTGAGCTGATCACTATTTTTAATTCTATCATTTGATAAGATATATTCAGCGATCGACACGCGAACAAGCTGCAGATCAGAACTGAATATCCACATCAAATCAAGTTTAAAAATAAGAAAAGGATTCAAACTCAGAAATAACTAGCTTTCCCTATCTTCATACTCCTTTGCCCTCTATATTTCTCCTATAAATACCTACAATCTCAAAGGCAAAAGAGAAGGATCAAGCACAGATAGATTTTAGGCCAGTTTTTCATTCTTTTTAGTGAGGTTTTATTTTTTTCTTTTATGTAATTTTTACTTTTTTTTATGTAACTGAGAAGAGAGATGAATTTCATGGAGGAATGAGAGTAAGCTTTTACAGAGAGTGACAATGGTGTAAGTAAGTCTTTTCTTCTATTGTTATTTAAATCGGATGGAAGTTTCTTTTTCTTCTTTACTCTTGTTTTTGTTTACTTTTCTCTGATGTGTTGCAATCCAAGGGAATCTGATAGCCTGGAGACTGCTTCGCTATTGCAAGTGCCATTGATGACCTATGGTGATGAACAACCATTCTTTTGTTTGTTTAGCTTGCCCTTTTATTCATAATGTAGATCGGGAATGGGGAAAATCCTACACGCCATGCTTGATCGTCTCAAAGACTACGTAAGTCGTAGCTACGGATCCAAGGTATATGAACACTAAAGAGGTAAGTAATTTTTAGTTTCTTTCTTTTAATTTTTTAGTTTAGATCACCACAATCTCCCAACTCTTTTATCATTTTTTTTAATTTCTTTGTATAAATTCATTTTCCATTTTCTCCACCTTCTCAATTTACCACTTTCTTTTCAACTTAATTATAACTTATTTTTTTCTTTTCAAAAACTAAAAGAAGATCTTTAGCCATTGAGTGTAACTTAGAAACGAACTTGCAAAAAAGCTTCCATCCTAGTCCCTTCTTGTGGATCATGACCCGCATAGCCACTTGCTATAGCGGTAGCATTGAGTAACTTGCACTACTGTTATAAAGTACTAAAATTCAATATTTTTGTGTGCAGGTTCTATCTCAATCAGCTTAGGCCTCGTATTAGAATACCTTATACTGTGACTTTGATTCGATCTATTGACTGACTAGCCGAATTCATATTTGAGCATCAAATGTATGTGGATCTTGTATTTTGATATTAAGATATTAGACTTAAGCTACTTCATTTGTAGATGATTACCGTTTTCAGATTCAGATCTAGTTATGATAGTCTGTCTATGGGACTGATCTTGAGATGATTGGTTAGTGACTATGATTAAAAATGTATATTTTATATGGAGTATATATTAGACTTGATATTTAATTGGTGATTATTCAGATAAGAATTAATTTGGATATTGAGGAAGGTTTAGTTATGATCTTCTTGATTAAAGGATTGGAATTCTTGATGCTTGGATCGATATATGGACTTATTTTGAGTTGAAGTTAATTTGGGATTTATATTCTTTATATTAGATACTAATTAGTAATTAGATGATATTGGTACTGGTTGGAGTATGATCAGATGTATGAATTTCCTCATATTGATATCAATGTGTACCATAAGACTTATCTTGGACTATTAAAAGTAATTATTTCTGGTTTCATCTGCTTGTTAGGTTGTGAGAGTATTGATGGTTTACTTTTGATGCTAGGTATCAGAGGTAGACTACTTTAAATCACATGTTATTTGAGAGTGTTCTACTCCTAATTTATGATTCGGTATCTGTTAATTTAAGTTGATATCAAGGATAGTCAGTAGATTATCTTTTCATGATTGGTTCTTGATTTATTCAGTTATAGAGAGAGTTATTGTTGGATTGATTTCTGTAGTATCGGTGATCTTGTACTTCAGAGTTTGATAGCAGTTATTATTTGATCTCAGTTATTGGTGATTTAGAGGATTAAAACAGATTGGTAACAATGAGAGAACTGATTATTAATTTATTGGACTTGTGAGTTACTGTAACCAGATTACTTTAATATAGATTGACACTTAATGTTCATGATGATTGTACTGAGACTATAGGTTAATGGATCAGCTATTGATACCGCTTTTGTACAAATGGATGAGATTTAACTGATTCTAAATGGGACTGTATTATAAGGGATCAGTGTCTAGACCGTTACTATATTAATTTGTGTAATTGAAAGTTACTGGAAAAGTATCGTTAGACCGTAACACTCGGTATAACTCTATTCATCGTATACACGGTTACTGTTATTATTCACTGTAATTACTGTTCACTATGTATACAATTACTGTTACTGTCACCACATCGTCCAAGTATTCTAGTAACATGATACTGATTATTTTAACTGAATTAAATAATAATATAAATGGATAACTCACACTGGGATTGGGAAAATTGATTAAGGAGACATCATCTATATTTTAGGTGGACCTAAGATACAGGTTGCGCGCCGACTTACAGTTCCACTGCAGGGTTTTGATGAATGACTGACATCCGCTCTGTTTATTATTTCACAGTATTTCTGTGACTATTGTTTCACATTTATACTACAAGTACTATTACTGTTATTGACTACCTAGTAGTAGGGCCTGGTTCAATGCCATGCATCTAGCCGTGGTCCCGAATATGTACAAGACCCACCTAAAGTATGGACAATGTCTCTAACTGATTAGTTTCAATAACTTAGGACCCAAATTGGTACATGTAGTAGGCGTAGTTGGGATGTGTCTATTACAGGTGGCAATTGGTCTTCGCTGACATAATAAATAATTATGAACTGTTCACAGTGCATTGTGACTGACGGTAATCACCTGACTGTACATATGTATAAACTATGATAGACATCTGACTGCATACATGACTGAATTTGGACGTCCGACTCTAGTACTGACTACCTTTATTATTTTCAGCATGTTATTTTAGTGTTATTCTAGTATTTATTTTTCTAGTTTTTTTCATGATATTAATTATCAGTTGTCTTTCATTTATAGTTTATCATTATGTACACACTATTTATATGCACGAGCATTTTTCTTTTTCTTACACACTCATTAGGTCGCTTCTGATGACCCCTGGATTTGTACGTCTAGATACTGGAGGTTTCATGTTATTGATCAGGTGCTCGATAAGACTAGACATATTGCGAGGAGCTGGAGTTTCTCTCTACTCATTCTGGTATTATTGTCTTCCTTTTATTCCTGGTGATTCTATAGTTTTCATGTTTCTTTATACATTCCTATCAGTCATTAATCCTTTTCTATATTCATCTATTAACATGTACGGTCATTTATATGTTATATTGCAGTGTTATCATGTCATCTTAGTATATTTTTATAGATTGTTCAGGTTACTTTAGGCTTAACATTTATTTGTAGGGTATTCTCCTTGCGTATATACGTCGCCGACTCTCGTCACGACTCTATTTCCATGTATTTTGACAAGCGGGGCGTGACATGATTTCCTGGGTATCAGAGCCAGGTTCGACATAAAAGAGGACCTGTTCTTACCTGTGACTTGAAACATGTTATAGTTACACTGTAATATACATATATTACTTACACAGGTGATAATGTGTTGACTTGAGAATTAAGTGTCCTTTCATTGAAAATCCATCACTTGATTCTCTTAACATTCCTGATTCCAATCTATTTTCAGAGCGATCTGAAATTTTTCTTTAATTCCTATCTTTCATATCAATTCTTTTTTCTGATTTTATCTCTTGGACTGGTTACTCCATGTTGAAGTTGGTAGCAGAGATCAGAATACGCAGCGGAAGCGTAATGGATCCATGATGTGTGAAAAACTGACGTGGAAGCTTGTTTGTTTTCTCTCTTGATTTTGATTCTTTTATCATTCTCTACCGTATTGAAATTTTGAGGATGAAATTTTATCAGGTGGATAGAATGTAATATCCCTATTTTTAAAAATACAATATTTAATAATAAATAATAATATTTTAATTTGTTTGCATGTATCTTGTGTTAATTATTATTGTATGTTATTATTACTAATTATTAATCACTATTACCATTTTTATTTGTGTTATTATTATGGTTAGTATTAATTATAATTATGGTTAATTATTATTATTGTTGTTATTAATGTTATTGATATTTATTTTCATGTGTTTTATCTTTAGCCTATCTCTTTCTCTTCTCTATTTTCTTATTTTCCCCTTATGCGCAATCTCCAAACCTTTAGCCCATTGAAAGATCTATCCAATCCATCATTTCATACCCAAACCCAATACCTATTAAGAAAACCCAAACCCGAAACACTTTCTATTAAGCCTAACATTTAGAAATCCTAATCAAATCTTATATCCTAACCAAATCCAAATCGTAACTATTAAATCATTATCCTATCCATATCATCCTAAATCAATCCTAATAACATAATCATAATCCCAATCAAACCCTACCCTTAATATTTTCCCCTTCTCTTCTCTCTGCAAATAGCAGCTGCCCAATATCCCCTTTCTCCTTGTGCCACCAAGCTCCAACCTCTTGGCCGCGTCATCATCTTCTTCCCCGGGAACTCTGGCGAGCCCCTGTGAGCTCCGCGAGCTCCTCCGATAACGCACATCCGCCCAGAGCTCTTACCCTTACCGCCATGCCTCCTCCCTGGGCCATCACCCCGCACACCATCGACTTCGCTACCATCATCCTATAGTAGCACATACCCGGAATCCCAGCGCATCTCATGGCCCGTAACCCTTTTCTTAAATCTATGGCCAAGCGCTATGGCTGTCCCTTTCTCCATGAACATAGTACCTTGGAACCCCCCCTTTGCTTAGCCGAGCACCCCAGCCCACGCAAGATGTTCCCTTCTCTCCCTGTGCTGCTCTATCTCCATTCATAGCAGTCATACTCCTTTTTTAGGCCTCCCGTCGCTCGCCAGAGCCTCCCATCGCATGCCCTCGGCCCATGTCTCCCCAAGGCCGCAAGCAACTGAAACACCTCCCCCAATCGGCATCTTACCGCGGATCTTCTCCACCTACTGTCACACATCTCTTCCTCGTGTGCACGTCTCTCCACCGAGCCCAGAGTCTGGCGTGAGAAACCCACGAGCTATACTCAGTAACGCACCTGAACCCTTCTCTTCTAAATCAACATCTCCGCCATGTCTACAGCCTCCTTGCCAAGCACCCCCGGCCATCCACCATGCTCTCTTTTTCTGGCGAGCACAACCACAACTTCCAACCCATGGCCGAATTTACCTCTCCAACCCCTTGCCGTGCACCCTCCAACCTCAGCCTGGTCCTCCTCTAGGTCAGGCACAATGTTGCCGCACCCACGACCCATGCAAGTCCCATCTTCCCTTTGGCCGTAGCCCATACCAGCGGCAGCCGATACCCGCACAATCTCCAGCACCTTTGACACTTCTCCATCATCATCCTCCCTTGCAGTAAAGCCTTGTGTGCTCCCTCCTCATCACACCCCACAATTCCCATCACAACATCCCATGCCCTGGCCCATGACAGCTCCTTCCCCAAGCCATGAGCAACTATCCCTTGCTGGGCTTCACCTTCTTTACCCACCCGATCATTTCTATCGGCGAGCGTGAGTTATATCCAGAGCACGTAGTATCTCCTCCGGCGACCTCCATCTTCTTCGAGGCCTCCGCTGGTGCACTGGGGCCACCCCATGCCCGAGCTTCTTCCTTGCAGGCGTGAGTCACTTCATCTCTCTCCTTTTATATATATACATATATACACACACACAGATATATATATATATATATATATATATATATATATATATATATATATATTGTATATATAGAGAGAGGTATGCAAGGAGTGTAAATAAATTTATGTATTTTAATTTTTGTGCATGCGTGTGGTGCGTGAGAGATGTGTGTGTGTGTGTGTGTGTGTGTGTGTGTGTGTGTGTGTGAGTGCTTGTGTGTATGTGTAAGTATGTATGCATGTAGGTATACGTTTTAAATGTAAATGCATGGGTGTGATGTAAATTAATGTATAGATGTCTATGGTTTATAGTATGTATTATTTGATTTAGATATGTGTGTATATGTGTGCATGGATTGGTATGTGTGTGTGTGTGTATATATATATATATATATAATATATATATATATATGTATGCATGTGTAGGCTCATATATACATATAATGTATTCTTGGGTGTATGCAAGAGTACGTGTATGTGTATGTACTAGTATATTATGTATGTTTGGTTGCATGTGACAGCAACGCGGACTCATCTGTGTTATCCGAACTAATAATAGGAGACCCGACCCTGATCCAGATTCGTGTTCACAGATGACCCGATACATGGGCGATTTGAAGACCTACCTATTGGATGATTTGGAGGTACTAGTTCATGCAGTAAAGACTAGACGACGATTTAGTTCCAAAACGGCGTCAGTTTTATGTGAGTATTTGTTCTTGTATATTTTCTTATTTATCATTGTTAGTAGGAATCTATACATTACTTGTGTTATTTTCTTAATTATCGTTGTCAGTTTATATATATATGTTTATTTCACTGTCTGATATATTTGATTAGTATGATTACCTGTACCATTTAATATGACATCAATGGTTGTAGACCTTATTTTATTTAGTTGATTAGAGCGACTATCAACCTCATTTCATGTGTTGGTAGTTGTCGTTGGGGCTTAAGGCCTAGCATTGGAATACCTAAGACTTTGACTTTATTTGATCTATTGACTGACTGGTTGAATTCATATTTGAGCATCAGACGTATATGGACCATGTATTTTGATATTGAGACATTAGACTTAAGCCACTTCATGTGTAGATGATTACCGTTTTTGAATTCAGATCTAGTTATGATAGTCTATCTATGGGATTGATCTTAAGATGATTGGTTTATGACTGTGATTAGAAATGTATAATTATGTGGAGTATTTATCAGACTTGATATTTATTTGGTGATTATTCGGGTAAGAATTAATTTGGATATTGAGGACGGCTTAGTTATTATCTTACTTGATTAAAGGATTAGAATTATTGATGCTTTGGTCGGTACATGGACTTATTTAGAACTGAAGTTAATTTGTGATTTACATTCTTTATTTCAGATACTCATTGGTAATTAGATGATATTGGTAATGGTTGAAGTATGATTAGATGTATGAATATCCTACTATTGATATCGATGTGTACGATAAGATTGATCTTGGACTTTTGGAAGTAATTATTTCTGAATTCATCTACTTATTAGGTTGTGAGAGTATTGATAGTTCACTTTTGATGCTGAGTATCAGAGACAGACTACTTTAGATCACATGTTATTCGAGGGTGTTCTACTCATTTTTTTTATTTAGAGTCAGTTGATTTAAGTTGATCTCGAGGATAATCAGTAGACTATTTTTTCAGATTGGTTCTTGATTCATTCAGTTATAGAGATAGAGTTATTGTGGAATTGATTTTATTAGTATTTGTGATCTTATACTTCAAAGTTTGATAGCAATTATTATTTGATCATGGTCATTGGTGAATTAGAGGACTAGAACAGATCGGTAACAATGAAAGAACTGATTTTTAATTTATTGGACCTATGGGTTATTATACCGGATTACTTTGATATCGATTGACACATGATGTTCATGATGATTAAACTGAGACTATAGGTTGATGGATCAGTTACTGATATCGCTTTGTAAAGATGAATGAGATTTGACTGATTCTAGATTGGACTGCATTGTAAGGGATCAGTGTCTAAACCGTTACTGTATTAATTCATGTTATTGAAAGTTATTGGAAAAGTATCATTAGACTGTAACACTCGGCATAGCTCGATTCATCGTATACACGGTTACTTTTACTGCTCAATGTTCTTATTACTATTCACCATGTATACGATTACTGTTAATGTTACTGTCACCACATTATCTCAGTATTCTAATAATATGATACTGATTGTTTTAACTGAATTAAATAATAATGTAAATGGATAACTTACACTGGGATTCGAAAAATTGATGGAGGAGACCGCGTCTATATTTTTGATGGACCTAGGATACAGGTTACGCAGCCAACTTACGGTCCCACTGTAGGGTTCTGGGGGATGTCTGGCATTCCTTCTGTTTATTGTTTCACAGTGTTACTGTGAGTATTGTTCTATAGTGATACTATGAGTATTATTACTGTTACTGAGTACCTGGCGGTAAGGCCAGGTTCAACGCCAGGCATCTGGGCCGTGGTCCTGGGTATGTTCGGGACCCACCTAAAGCATGGACAATGTCTCTAACCGATCAGTTTCAATAATTTAGGACCCTGATTGGCATGTGTAGCAGGCATAATATGGGATGTGTCTATTACAGGTGACAATTGGTCTTCGCTGACATAATAAATAATAATGAAATGTTTATAGTGTATCATGACTGACTGTAATCACCTGACTGTACATATATAAAACTTTGATAGACATCTACCTATACACATGACTGGATTTTGACATCCGACTCTAATACTCACTGCCTTTATTATTTTCAACATGTTATCTAGTCTTATTCCAATATTTATTTTTTAGTTTTCTTCATGATATTAATTATCAATTATCTTTCATTTACAGTTTATCATTATGTACACACTGTTTATATGCACGAGTATTTTCTTTTACTTACACACTCATTAGGTCACTTCTGACGACCCTAAATTTGAACGTTCAAATACTGGATGTTCATGTTATTAATCAGGTTATTGATAAGACTAGACATGTTGCGAAGAGCTAGAGTTTCTCTCTACTCATTCTGGTATTATTGTCTTTCTTTTTATTCCTAGTGATTCTTTATTTTTTTGATTCTCTATATATTGTTATCAATCATTATTCCTTTTTTGTATTCATCTGTTATCATGCGTGGTATTTATATATTATATTGCATGTTATCATGTCAACTTAGTAGATTTTTATAGCTTTTTGGATAACGTTAGGCTTAGCGTGCATACGTGGGGTATTCTCCTTACATATATACATCGCTGACTCTCATCGTGACTCCATTTTCATGTATTCTGGTAATGTGGGGTGATAATTTGTGAAGAGAAAAAAAAAACTTCTTTTTCCTATTTTTATCTGTGTTCTTCAATCTAGTTTAATTTCTTTTATGCAACTTTTAAAAACTATGCTTAAATCCACCATGAATATGAGTAACTATTTCAACCGTAGCTTGCTAATCTCTCCACCAACTAAAGCCTAGTTTTATAAGGTAAATTGATTGAACTTTATGCCTATTTGAAACCCTAGGATCAGTTTATAATTCTTGAAGATTAGTGATGAATTAAGTTAAACTAGCTTTAGGGTATATATTTAATGGTCTTTCTTAATTTATACTTTGATAATTTGATAACTTAATATTAAGTTTAAAACAACTTTTCTTATGCTATACTTTGAGACTTTGATAAACTAATATTTAATTTTATCTAGTGTACTTTAATTAGGGTTACTTTCTATCATACTCTGAAGCAAAATTTAGGGTTAAACTTTATAGGTTCCATATGATATTTATTCTTAATAAACTAGTGATTGGCTGTGGCAGATAATTAGCCAGCTATGACCCCTCTTTCTACTTAAATCAACTCTTTTATAATCATCATCTTTTCTTTCTAAATTTTACATAGAGAGAACGAATCGAAAAGCTTGCATCGCATTGTATATGATAACCCTGCATATTTCAAATAATTAACATTAACCTATTAGTTAATTAACTTAAAAAACATTATAGACTCTTGCATCATAGGCTCACGTCTATTTAAATTCTTCAAATTTTTTTAAAGAGTGCTGGAGACTAGGTACGTTCACATTGCATATAGACTAAAAAGCAACCATGATTGATTTACTTCTTTTGAGTGAATTCTTTTCTATTTTGCTTGCACCTGTGTAGTAATACATCTTAAGGGCAAAACCCCTAAATAACATAATGTGAGGACGTCATTACACTTTCTTAGCCCACAAATCATATTTCTTGCACTCACAGCCTAACCTTAATTTAAAATTAATTAGACGTTAGCCCAAGGATTAATCGAACTCACTAGGAGATTGATTAACGTAGAAAGTTATTAGAAATTAACTCTTACTATATCGGTGACTAGGTAAGGGAGTGAGATGCGAAATCTAGAAGTTTGGTAATTTGTCATAATTAGGCCAATCTTGCTGGATACCTCCTACCAACTTGCTATCTACCCGGCCGATTAACTTGTGGTTGAAGTCTGCAATATACCTCCCGCAGATAATCTAAAGTTAGGAGTCGTCTAGGTTTAAGTTTACCCTAAAATAGGATTGACTAATTTTTTTTTTTTGGTGAATTGGTTTAAATTGATTGTGCATGTAAAAGTGGTCAAGAGACTTAATTATATTTAGATTGACTGGGACTAAATCAGCACCTCAACCAAACCAAAAACAAATCACTACTGAATTAAAAAAAAAAAAATTCCCATGGCCTATCCAAATTCATTTGGTTACAATTCATTTTATAGGCCAAACCATCTTTCCATCCACCAACCTCTTTTCCGAATTTTCATCCCCAACTAACCCTCTCATATTTTACATCCTATCCTATCATTTGGTGTAATTATTGTAATAATCTATCGTATTCTTCGGAACAGTGTCCCTCGATAAGGTATTCATTAGGATGAAATCCTAATCAGTTTCACATATTTCAAGGACCTACGACTGAACACTATCCATCACATCAATTAGAATTCAATAACAATTATAAAGAGAACACACAAACTTCACACCAAATGCTAAATGATAATGTTTCACACTGAGCTTACCTAGAGATGATTGCTAATAAGGTAGCGGTGGAGAAAGAGAAGGATTTATTTTTTACTTAACCTGTTCTTGATACAAAACAAAATATACCAATGTCAATTCAAAAACACATTAATAGAAATAGAATGAAAAGTCCAAAGTTGAAAGCCCATGTCAATTCTAGATCATATTCGACTTCTGAAAAAAATTAGTTCAGTAATGAACCCGATGAGGAAGTATGTGAATTAAATGACTATCATCGATTTTGAGACAAATTGATTAGAGATCATTTGACTGAATATACAACTCGCAGGGAGCAAGTTGAGTCGTATAGTAAGGATAAATATGATGATGAATCTCTGTATTTAGATGAAGTATTTCAAGATGATTTAGATACACATACACCTCCCAATGAGAAAGATGAATTATATTGTGAGGATGTTATAAAGATGATGAGCATCTATTTCTTGATATATTGTTTAAAGATGAGTGTGATTATAGTGGTGGAAAAACATGTGTTAAGAATGTTAAGTCTAGAGTTCTCTTGGAGAGAAGGAAGCTCGATTTAAGTATCTTCAAATTCAATAAATCAACTAATGATCTATCATTTGAAAACATAACTCAAGAACCCCCAATTGACAAATGCTTTAAAAAACCTTTTGAAGATGAACTTGACTATTTGGATCAATTGATTAGTGATACTTTGGTTAGTTATATACCTCTGAAAGATATGATTAATTCAAGTCTTGAGGAGATGGATAAAGAAAAGTTCAAAATTCTAGGTACTCATATTGTTTATGCCCCAAACACAATATATAACGAGGATGAATTTGGGAAGAGTGGTGGAGGGAAGAACAATAAGAGAAAGTTGAGGAAAGTGTTGAACAAGTTGGATACGATGAACACTAAGTTGACAAAAAGACTGACCTCTCCAATTTCACACCACTAAAGAGGACACACTGGGAGATGGAAAGCGAGCTTGAGGGAAGAAACTGCGCAAATTGGTAACATCAACTCTCTTACACTTTACTTCATGCATTCATACCTTTCATTCATACACCAAGGAAAATGTATGAGATAGATGTGCGAGAGGGTTCACTAATATACTAACATAGGTAGATTTACAAACAATTTTTTTAAAAAAAAAACTTTTTAAAAAGAGATAGATATTTCGATTTATTCTTGTAAGTAATTAAGTTAAATTAAGAAATAGGAAACTCATAATTAGGATTTCTTAATACTCAGTCAAAATAAGATTATTTGTTTGATTTTTAGGTTTAGGAGGTAAAATTGGAAAAGTAATTTAGTTCTGGCTTTTATCTTGATGAAATATGCATACTTTATACATTTACACACATAGGATTCAAAACATAGACTCTTGTGCCTTAGAAATTTATATATATATGAAAAAAAGAAAAGAAAAGAAAAAATAAACCTAATTAATGATCAGCTAGGTGCTTTGGCCTAAGGAAGCCTTGATATTTATGCGAAAAGTAATTAGATAAGTTCGAAAAAAAATATATGAATATAATATATGTATTAACACATCTAATAATCAATTAGTTAGGTATGAGGGCCTCAAGAAGTCTTGATATTTGCACGAAAGAAAATTATATGCGTTATACATATTAAAAAAAAAGAAGTGCTTAAAAGGCACCAAAGTTGTAATACTTTGAACTTCTTTCAAAAATAAAAAAAGAGTTATATATATATATTAATATATAAGGCATAAGAATTAAAGTTAAAGAATCCCGAGCAAAAAACTCACAGTCACAAAAGTGCATATGACTTAGGCTAAAATAATAGACTAAGTGAGAAATTCAGCTTTAATCCCAACCCAAATTGATAATAAATATTTGCATGGGGACTAAGTATAGGAATAAGTAATTTGCTTATCCTAAAACTTATAGATAATTTGATTTTTACAATTATATTTAAAATATTCTTCTCTTTCAAAAATAGAATTTCAAAAATACTAACATTTTGTTTTTTTCTCTTTTATGGATTTGTGGGGTATAATTCACTAAAAAACCCTCACGAGATAGCACTCATCCTCTAGGGTTAACCTAGAGTTTTAACGGCTTGTTGCACGTGCTAAGTGCAACCGTGATTCTATGAAAGTGAGTTAGTTTAGATTAAATTAGTTTAGATTTTTCTTTTCCATTTTAGTCAAGGTTGAGTAAAAGATAGGTGTGGGAGTGTGATTGTTCATCAAAAGTATTTATTTTTAGTCACATTTTCATGATAATTTTTTTTAAAGCAATGATATTTTATTATTTTATTGTTTAGTAATGTGCATGCCTCTGTAATTAAAAAAAAGAGCCCAAAAGATGCCTAGAAGTTTAAGAGAAGCCCAAGAGCCCATCAAGCCCAAGCCAATTCAGATATTATCCTGTTCTAAACAAGTGATAAAGGAGAAAATCAATTTAAATTAAGCTGCTTGATCCCTAAGTCAAAGATAAAGGAGAGAATTTAAGTTTAAATTTTTAATTTATAGATAACTTGTTTCCTAAGCTATCTAGGAAACAAGGTTATTTTAAATTTCAGAATAAACGAGGATTTTAAGGATGGATCTTCAGATGGATATATAAGATGAAGCCATGCGTCAAAGTGCATGCCCTGACCCTTCAAAAGTGCCAAGTTTTCCCCTTCTTTGCCGTCGAAGTGCCGCATTTTTGACGTCGCGTGCATGGAGGTTTGGTGCAAGTATTCTACTAGGACTCTACCACAGAAATCTCCTATAAATACACCTAAAGAGCAATAGAGAAGAGGCATCTCAGAGAATTTAGTTTAGAGTTTTCTTTAGATCATCTTTTCTTTCTGAATTTCTATTATATTTTCTAATTTTTTTACTTTGAACAAGATTTGTGAAGAGGAGAAGGCTTTTGTACTGGATTGGTGACAAATTCAGTAAAGATTCTTATTTTCTTTCACATCTCTTTAACTACCTTTATTTGTGTTCTTCAATTCTAATTTAATTTTTTTATGCAACTTTTAAATATCATGCTTAATTCCATCATGAATATTAGTAATTAATTCTCTCGTAGCTTTCTAATCTCTCCACCAATTAAAGCCTAGTTCTATAAGATAGATTGATTGAACTCTATGCCTATTTGAAACTGTAGGATTAGTTAATAATTCTTAAAGATTATTGATGAACTAAGTTAAACTAGCTTTAAGGTATTCTATTTAATGACTATTATTAGTTTGTACTTTGATACTTTGATAGCTTAATGTTAGGTCTAAAACAACTTTTGTTATGCTATACTTTGGGACTTTGATAAACTAATATTTAATTTTATGTAGTATATTTCAATTAGGGTTACTCTCTATCTTACTCTTCTTACTTGAATTTGAGCAACAATCTAGGGTTAATCTTTATAGTTTCAATATGATATTTATTTTTAATTCACTAGTGCTTAGTTGTGATAGATGATTAGTGGGCTATTATCCCTCTTTCTATTTAAATCAACTCTTTTATAACCATAATCTTTTCTTTCCAAGTTTATACAGGGAGAATGTATTGAAAAGCTTGCATCGCATCTCTCCCTGTGGATCAACCCGTATAGCTCTTACTACAGCGAATTCATTGCGAAAAAATAGAGAAATCTTTTAACTTAACTTTTACTTTTTACTCTCTTTTTCTCTGTCAATTAGAGGAGAGGGCTCGGGTTAGGGGGAGAGAGGGGGAATAGAGGGACGGTAGGAGGTAAGGGATTGCCCGAGGGGAGAAGAGGAGTGGCGGGAGGTGAGGGCTCCGGTTGGGGGAGAGAGAGGGTGACAAGAGGCTAGGGCTCATTGGAGGGGGAGAGAGGGGCGGCTGGAGGCAAGGGCTCGGGTTGGGGGGGAGAGAGAGAACAGAGCAACGAAGGCTAGGGTTAGGGTTGGAGTCTTAGAAAGAGAAAGAACATGGGCGGAGGAGTAAGGTTTTAATTTAAGGAGGTATTTAACATTGGTTCCTGTAGAACTGATGTTAATTCCTATACCTTTAACTTTTGTTCTTTCCGAACCGATGTTAAAGGTCAACATTTAACATCGGTTTTCGAAACCATTGTTAAAGCTGTTTTTAACATCAATTTATTTAAAAAAATCAACATATTACATTTTTAACTTAATTACAAAATTACTGTCAAGATTTTTCAGGTTGTCTTGTAATGAAAAATGACATGAAGCAGGTGGCGTTTAACTATATATTATAATGGTGTGTTCTAAAAATAAGAGGGTGACGATAACGAGATATCGTTCCCCATTCTTGATTCAGGCACACTGTGATGAAAAGATACAACCATAGATGTTGTAATGTTACCATCTTGGTTCTCATATATGTTTCTTAAGTTATGGAAATTTGGTGTGTCTACAAATTTATGTATTTCTAGTAGTTGACAGGAGACTTTATTATACATCAGTTGGCTCAGAAAGGATTGAAATTGGGGTCAATTTAGTAGCAAGCTTTTGAAAAGCAGTGCACCCAAATAAATAAGGAACTAGATGAAAACAGATTTAAACGAGCATCCTACACCCAAAAGATACCCAACATAGGCCTTCCTCGAAACACCCATTTAGTTTGCTTCAGTTTTAGAACAAAAAAGTATCGAGACAAAATTTATCATCTCACAAACTTCTTCCCTCTTCCTTTTAAATTCTTCTATTATCATAGTGTGAATTCCACAATATATAAAATCATTAGCACAAATATAAACGATAAGAAAGTCTTCACCTTCCTTCTTGAAATCGACTCATTTGGACTTCTTTGAAATCCAAACTGAAAATATGGAGATTATAACTCTTGATTCCATAGGTTTACAGTACCTACTGCTATCAAGGATCTGAAAGTGGGAGGACATATTTAAATTAAAAGTTAAACTGCTACACGCAATTACCGAGCTATCCATTTAGCATGGAGTATCATTCACATCGGTGAAAACCTACAAATCATACACACAACAGTTTATGCTTCCATTAAAGAGTAGGGCAATATTGGCAGAAATGTATGATCGTGGAGACTACATGCCCTTGTTCCCAAGAGTTCAGGTGGATACTTCAAGATTAAATTTTATGTAGGAGATTATATATGTAGCCAGCTATCACTTTGATCTAATCACTGTGAGTGACCACATCTTTGTGTGCAATGTGATTTGGCTTATAGCGAGGAACAAGATTGATTCCACTCCGGGTTGTATTATAGATTATATTTGAGATAGATATCACATCAATAAACATATAACAAGATGTAGAATTTTAGAACCAAGGCACTAACGAAGACATTTGGAGATTATAATCATCATATGTACTACTCTCTCAATATCTAAATACAACCAAAATAAGCAATTCGGGAATCGTAATTGTGCATTATTTTGATACTTACGCACATAGATTGGTTTAGTTTTATTGTGCATTTGGGCTTTTTGATCATCCATTGAAGGTTTCTCATATTGTCGGCCACTACTTAATATTGATGGTATACATTTGTATAAAAAAATACAAATGTTATTTGCTTATTGAAGGAGAGTGGATGCGGATGGTGAACTGCACTCATTCGCCTTTGCAGTCATAAAAGGAGAGGCAAAAGCATCTTGGCAATAGTTCTTATCATGTATTTTTTATTTAATCCTGAGTGTGCATCAGAATAGGAGAATCACTCAACTCCAATTTGATGGTAAAGATATCAAATATACTTAAAGCCAATTGGATTTAATCACATAATCATCGCTACTGTTTGAGACACATTTGAGGTAACATTCAACATTTGCATTATTTTTGTGGAAAGCCAGTTGTGTATTGGGTCAAGAAATGTATAAGGCCAAAAAAACAGAACTAAAAGATGCCTGTGAAGATGCGGATGCTTGGATTGAGACTAGTTTGAAAGATTTAGAGCCCCAACGAGAATTATTAAGGGACAAAGGTAGTTGATTCTGCACGATGACTACAAATGCCTTATAGAGCTTCAACAGTGTGTTGAAAGGAGCTCGAGCTTTGCCAATATAAGCACTAATTGCAAATATATTTTTTTGCTCAGTTAAATTATTTTGGACACGTTGGGAAAATGCAGAGGGTTGGTATGCATTGTTAATACCGAAGAATGATGACCTTTTGATATATCATGCAAATATATCGCGACTTTTTTCAATAGAGGGATTCAGTCAAACTTAATATGAGGTGTCAAACAGGGAAGGATGTATGTGCACTGTTAACTTCAAAGAAGATATGAGCCTACTTGTAATTGTAATTTACATCAGCTTCAAAAGCTATCTCGTGCACATGTTATTGCAGCATGTGCTTAGGAGAAACATTGTGCTAACTTTGAAAAATCACCTAGAGGGGGGTGAATAGGTGTTTATGCTAATCTAGTGAACTAAATGCGGAATTTGAAAACTAATTGCAATTAACAAGAGATGCACACTCAAACAAGCCAAGCAAATAATTATGAATGAACAATATGAATTGATGCAAGGCACAATATAGAGAGAGAGTAAGAGCCAAGGGATCAAGCGCAAACAACAAGATATGTTTCGAGGTTCGAGCACCCAGCTCTACGTCCCCGCCTTCACCCAGAAGGATTTTAACTCCACTAGCTTGTCCACAAAGGACTCCCACAAAGGAAACCTCCACCGAGGATTTGGGGCAATAACAATTACAAGGAGTACCCAACTCCTCTCCTTACAAACTCAACCTCCTCCTTGAGGCATAACACCAAGCAAACAAACAATCACCTCACAACTTGAGGGATTAGTACAAAGCAACACAAGGATCACCTCACAACTTGAGGGATACAACCCAAAGGCACAAAGCCAAGCAATAATTGGTTTACAACTTGGTGGTCTAACAAACAACCACAAACAATCTCTTTTCGCACACAAAGATCCTATAGAATAAGATAGTAGATGTAGGTCAAGTTTGGAGAAAATCAAAGGAATGAAAATCAAAATCACAAAGAAATTCTTGGGAAAAACTAGAAACCAAGATGAAGAAGTTGAATCAAAATCTTTTCCCAAAAACCCTTTCTTGATTTTCCAAACCCTAACAAAAACACCAAATAGATTGTTCAATTTAAAGCCCAAAAACTTCTTTTGATTACTGTGAAAACACTAGAGAGTCAGGAAAAATTAGCACTAAAAATCTTAGAGAAAACCTCTTTCCAATGGGGTATTTATAGCCCGTTTACAAAACTAGCCGTTGGCAGCAGATCCTGCCAAAACTGAACTACCGGTCGACCGGGCGGTCAACCATCCAACGGTCATATTTCAGACCGTTGTGCCATCGGTCAACCGGGCGGTCGACCGTCCCAAAAACCAGAGAGCAACGACTTTCTGGCCGATCGACCGCTCGGTCGACCGGAGAAAACAGAGAGCAACCTGCTCTCAGTCGGTCGACCGGCTTATGGGGCAGCCAGCGTGCACGTATCCGTGCACGTCGGTCGACAGCGTCGGTCGACCGGCTACTTGGTATGGTCGACCGTCCGGTCGACCGACCTAGCCTGGCAGAGGCAGTTTAGATCAGAAAAACATGTAATTTGTAATTCTAAAAATTCTCATAAATCTTCTAAAAATACACAGAAATAGTTTTATCATTTTACATTGATATACAAACTTGTGTTAAAAATTTCAACATAAATTTCAAACATTTTTGAGCCATTTTTGTGTTATAGAAATTTTTTCAAAAACCAAAAACTGTATTTTCTAAAACTTAGATTTTTGAATAGAAAATACGTTTTGTCCAAAACTCATTCAAATACAAAAACATGATATTTAAACACTTTGAAGAATGATGCATATGGACATAAGTCCAATATACATGAAACACACACACACACACACACACACACACACACACAACACACATATATATATATATATCCATGTTTTTGACTTTAATTCCAAAAATACGTTTTGTTAAAACACAAAACCTAAAACACATGAATAGGTATATCAAACTAAGTTTGTCTAAGTAGTTGAAGCATGCATGTATATAGAACAAATCTAATATACACTAAACCATGTAAACTTGTTTTGATATAATATCTATTCATGAAAACCAAGATCGGTTAAACCAAAACAGAAAAATCAAAAACCAATATCCAAAACATGAAACGTGTGTGTTGTGAACTTGAGCATATCATACTATTCTAATCTTTACAATTAGGATCTAAACACAACACTAAACTATGGTACTGATGTCTTCTTGTTGACATCTCCAAGCCGACTCAATCCAAACCGTGATTCACCGAGCTTGACTCCAATGAGTGCTATACACGATCTTGTCGCTCGGGCTCTTGAATCACCATGTGACAAGCTTCCAAAACATCTTGTTGAAGCTAATCACCAACTAATAACTTGATTAATGATCTGAAACTAAAATCACAAGATTATTTGTACACATAACTACATGAGTTAATCATCATCAAAACTAGAGTAGAAGGCCTCTGGGCCAACAAACTTAAGTACTTATTTTTTCTGTGCATAGTGGTATACTGTGGATAAATACAATAAGGCTTATTTTGGAGTATTTCATCTCGTTCTTGATAAATGACATTGGCCAGTGAGAAGTGAGCCTATTATCTTAACACTTGAAGTTAGAAGGCTGCCGAGTCGCCCACTTTATGTTCGCATATGCAGTATTATGGATGAAATGCGTGAAGGCCATAAACACACAATAAATGTAATAATTGCAAACAACTCGGTCATTACCCTACCGACCGGCACCATCATCTTCCATTGGGTAAGTATGTGTATCATTATATTATTGCACTAGTCCTTTAGTATTTAAATAAATTGTTAGAGTTTAAAGTACTGATAGCTAAATTTGATTATAATTGTTACTAAAAATTTGAAACTAAGCGTAGGCGAGGCACCAATGGACCCTGGGCCAGTCAGTTCTGATGTTCTTTACTCGCAGGATACACATTGATCTGCTAAAATCAACTTGAGTCGGGCATCTCTTTATGAATGTTAATTCGAATATTAGAATTGTATATTTTTGTGAAAATTGAATAAATGTAATTTATGTGCAAAACTGCAGATATTCATGTCATTGAGTTTTTTGAATCATTCATGGTCACATTAGCAGTAGGTTCTGAAGGATGACCTTTCCATTGAGTAATTAGACGTGCGGGGTTTTCATTATTTCTCAATTGAGCTGGGTGAGACTTGATGGGCCCTTGCTTACGGCTTTGATAGAGAGATGGAAGGCCAAGACATCCACGTTTTTAATCCTACAGTAGGAGAGATGATAGTTACATTGTAGGATGTGGCGCTGCCTATAGATGGTCCACCTATTACAAATACATATGATAGAGATTGGGCCAAGAGTGTGAGATATTGTTGAATATAGACCTCCCCCGATGGCTTTGAGGGGTGAAGCATTGAAGCTAAAATGGCTCCATCAGAATTTTAGTGTGGACCCGTTGACAAAGTACAGACGCAGTAGCATACACATTGTTATAACATGGATATAATCAACACAGTTTTTTCAGATTACTACACTAATAAGGTACATCTTTGATAGTTACCTCTCTTTGAAGACTTCGATGCATATGGTGCCATGTCTTGGGTAGTTTTGTCCCAACATATTTGTACATAGAGCTATAAAAGTTTCTACAATGCAGACTTCACGGTTTCGTCATCCTTGAGCACTTTTGCAAGAAAAACATAATCTATTTCTTTATGTTTATATAATATTAATTATGCATATGAAATTGATTAACACATGCTCACTGTAGGTCACCTAAAGGGGGTGAATAGGTGATAAGCTAATCTAATGCAAACTAATGCAAAATTAAAAACTATTTAGGCAAAGTAAAGCTATTAAACTAAACACACTAAGTATAACACAAGAGTGTAGCCGAATTCCCGGTGAAAGGTTTTGGACTATCTCCTTAAGATTCCTCTAGATAAAGAGTCCGCTATGGCTCTCTTGGTTGGATACAAATGTGAGCAAACAATCCCAAGCATATATCAATTTAGCACAAAATATATCAAGCATATAAAGAGATAAACAATATAAGTATGCAAGATGTATAAACACAAGTGAGAGAGAGAGCAATCGTAAACGGGGAGAATTATTTTGAGGTTCGAGCACCCTTGCTTTACGTCCCCGCCTTCAACACTATGAAGGATTTTCACTAGAATTGATCCCGCAAGATCACCCGGTGTAGCAACACCTATAACGAGTTCACACAAAAACTCTTGGACTCATAAGTCCCTCTCTTGTTCTCGCAAGAGCAACACAATATGAACTCACAAGTTCGCCGAGGCCGCACCTCTATAACACTCTCCAATATAAGGTAGAACACTTGATGATCTCTTCTTTTTGATCACCAACAAACGCTCTAAAAATCAAAGCTCCTATAAGATAGATAAGACTATGAAAAGCTCAAGATAGTATGAGAAAAACTTAGATACATTTGGAGGTGCAAAACTCAAAGCAAAGCTATTGAAAAACTCAAGAGAATCACTTTTGATAAACACTCTTCTGATATAGAGGTTTAGCCCAAAAACTTGTTGAAAAACTTCTGTGGAAGATGGGAAAAACTAACTCCAAAAGACTTCTCAAAATCTTGTCAAAAACTCACCCAAAGATCCCATATTTATAGGCCAAGAAAAACTAGCCGTTATGGTTCAAAAACTGGCCAGAATGGCCTGTTCGTCGACCGTTGGTCTATCCAACGGTCAAATTTCTGACCGTTAGACACTGGCGATTGATCGACCACTGTGCAATAGGTTAACTTGGAGCGCAGTTTTGAGGTCTAAAACCTCTGAAATTTGAAATACGTAAATAGGATGAATTTGTAGATGTAGAAGTCATCTGTCTAATGCAACTCAAATCAAATTAATATCTTTTAGGAATAGAAGGTTATCAATAAAATATAGAAAGGTATCAAATCAGAGACTGTAAAAAACTTTTTTAGAAAAAGAACAGACTTCAACCCAATATTTGACATTCTTACCATTTAAATTAGAAAATGATTATTGAATATGAAATGTATCCCTGAAAGTTATCTTTAAAAATCAATTTAAATCATGTTGATTGCATATAAGAATCAAAAGTTATGACTAGAAAACTATAGGAATATCGAGCAAATCAGCAAAACGGTCGACCGCCTGAGGTTTTGTAAACTCAGTTAGTCGACGGTCGGCCGGCCGATCTCTACTGCGGTCGACCGAGCTCAAATCACATGAGCTTGTGCACGTCTCTTTTGCACATCGGTCGACTGGCTCAGTAGCCCAAAAATAGTTTTAACAACTTTTTAAAATACATATAAATATCATAAAATCTCCATAAAATCAACAAAAATAAGTTTATTAAAAAAAACTTGAAGTAAAAAATATGTGTGATAAAAAATCAACACATATTAAAAACATGTGAACTATTTTGAGGCATAGAATTTAAAGCTTAAAATAAAAACCGTATTTTTTGAAAACCAAATTTTGTGTATGTGTGTATAAACTGAGCATTCCACAACTCATCTATCCTTTACATTTTATCTTAAAAAAAAGCCTTAACACTTACAACATGATATAAGCCTTCACGAAAATCTTCTTCTCCTTCATGGCTTGGTCCAAACCTTAATCCAATGAGATAAACTCCTCTTGAGTACTTGATGCGATCTTGATGTGCGGGCTCTTGAATCAACACGTGCTAGCTTCAAAACTTGACTTCGAATCTTTTGTTGAAGCTAAACACCTACTAAGATCTTGATCAAATATTTGAAACTAAATAAATACAAGATCATTAGTGCTATAACACATGAGTTAATCATCATCAAAACTAGAGTGATGGGCTTTGGGCCAACAATCTCCCCTTTTTGATGATGACAAAACTCATGGAGTTATATGCATGGATGAAAAGGAGAGACGTAAACTTAGCTCCCCTGCTACAGCTTACATTAAATGAAGAAGAGATGACTAGACTCTAACTCACATAAAGCATAATATCATGTATAAGAAGAGATGTTAAACTCCCCTTACACACGTGTATCACGAAAAGAAGAGAGGTCAAGCTCCTCAATATGAGATACACTCAACATTAATATATATAGAGAGAAGATGTTAAGCTCCCCTTGCATATAGGCAATACATATCAAAAAATTTTGTAAACCTTTTAAAAACAAATCTTGATATACCACTAGAAGGTGGCAAAACAAATGTTAATAACCCATTTATAAGTAAACAAGTAGATACCAATGAGCTATAAAATCAAAGGCCCTACCACTTGTTGGTAATATGAACATAAACATTATTTATAGGTATACATCAATATGATATCACTTGCAGGAAAAAGTAAATATTGTGAAATCATTTTAAACTTCTTAAAGAAACTTTCCCTTTTTATGAAATGTTAATAAAAACAATGTATAAGCTTGTATAGGATACCAATTGAAAATAATGATATTATTCACTAAATCAAGCTTAGCATAAACATAATTTGTGCTAAAAATGTATATGACATTTCAAAGTAAGCACAATCAAGATCATATATATGTATGTATAAAAATACCAACAGAAATCTGAAGCATACATATATAAGCAAACATATATGAGTATACAAAAATAAGATTTGAAAATAGTTGTAGATGAAAACACTACCAAATGAAGAATAAATAAACTAGTTTAAATTAATTTTTGAAAAACTAGTTAAAGATACTTCAAAACATAAAACCAAATCATATATTACGGGGCCATTTGTTTCGCGTAAAACTCCGTAATTCATAAATGACTTACTACCCAGTTACAACTACAATGTTTGTTTGGACGTAATTCGTAAAAGACTTACGTAACTCAACTAACACTCACTTACAACCCAGTACCACTCACTTACCGCCCAGTTACATTTAATTTTGTGGTCATACAAATTGTAATATTTTTACATTAATATTAAAATTTTTTAATATTTAAACTTAAATTTTATTTTTTGCAGTATTAAAACTTTTAAAATTGTAAAATAGTTAATTTTGTGGTTAACTTTTTCACTTACGACTTATACATTACGACAACCAAAACACCGTAAATTACAATACACTTTCCCACTTTACAATTTTATATTACCAACCAAACACCGTAAAATTTACATACATGTAACTCATTTGCAATTGTAAAGGACTTTACCAATTACAACTACGAATTACAGCCAGTTACGACAACCAAACAGACCCTACATGAATCATTTCTAAGTACATAAAAAATTGTCACTCAAGATCTATAAAGCTCAAAAATGTGCTTATGAAATAAAGTCATAAGTAAAAAAATAAAAATGTAAGTGTACAAGAATCATGTGAATAGCAAATTCACGAAAATAATCAATAAACTCAAAACAAACATGAAATTCTTTTATCCAAAACATGAAAATCATAAAAAATTTATTTTTCATTAAACAAACTTTAAGGTATATGTATGTTCTAATCAAAACTAAAAATATACATATATACCCCAAGCACAATGAGTCTATAATAGAATTTGTATGAAGGCAAGAGACTCAAGGGTATACATGTATATTATTAGTTTTAGACAAAAATTACATGTACATGAAGCTAAACATATACAAAATTAGGAAAAAACACGTATAAATGAAAGAATCATCAAAACTAGGTTATACAAGTATATGTAATGAGTATAAATGAATAATGAAGCATAAACATATAATAATCAAGTGTAGCTCACAAACTTGTACAAGTATAGACAGAAGTTTTAACGAAAACTACATTTAAATAATTAATCACCACATGAAGTACAAAATATGATCATTTAGCATAATGAGCATAAAACCAAAGATATGCTAAAATTATTAATTGTAAAAGCATGTAAATAAAAAAATAGGAGCTTAGAGATAGTTACCAAACCATAGAAACTATACTCTAAGTCTTCAAACCATTGTGGTCCTCCCACCAAACTTTCTTGATAGCGATGCATCAATATGGTATGTCCATCTACCTCACATACATCCACCACCAAGGCACCAAACCGCTCACTTCATATGAGAGAGCCCACACTTACATCAAACAAAAAGATGTGAAAATTTTGGTACCAATTTCTTTTTGGGTCACGGGGATTAGTATTATTGGAACCCAAATATTATTATTTACAAAATTTATAGAATTTAATCAAAGTAAAATCTTGTAAGATGGCCTTTGCGGCCGCAATGTGTACATTTGCACACTCTAGCATGCATATGAGAATGATGTGCATAGTGCGCATATGTATGCCGTGGGTTATGTGCATGAACATGTGGAGCTTGTTTCCTTTGAGACAAGGTTTTCAATTTAGAATGGTTAAATGTACAATTGCTCAAAGTTGAGCTCAAACAATTAATTTGATTTTTCAAGATATGAATCTCATTTTTATCAATAATAGCATGAAAAACATGGCAATGATCATTATGAGAATCAACAATCTTTTATTTTAGAATATATTTTTTTCTTTTAAAATAATTTTTCTTTTCAAAAGAGTTATTTTTCATCTAAAGCAATCTCCTTTTCTTTTTCCACCAAAGTGATTTTATTTTTTAAGGGTTTGTTCCCTTCACAAATATCATTCAATTTTGAAGACAAGAAAATATTCTCTTTTTTCAAAAATTCATTTTCTTTTGAAATGCTTTCAAATATTTTGGAAAAGAATCTTTTTCCTTTAACATGAAATCATTTTTACTCTTCAATCATTTGTTTTCCCTTTTAAGCAAATCATATTTTCAAGAAGTTGTTGACAAAATAACTCAAGCTCATCATATGGCATGTCAACATCCTCATCAAGCTCGGATTCCAGAATTTACCTCAAGGTGGTTATCCCCTTGGACCATGTAGCATATGTTGAAAGCTTCACTTCCATCATCCGAGTCACTCCCCATATAGTATTGCTTTTTCACTACGGGAGACAAGAGTGTTCCATACTACAAAAGCCGAATCAAAGTTAGAAACCCTAGATAAGTAATTCATATTTAGGGTTAGATTAGCATTAATGACTTTTGCATTAGACTCAGGATTTTAAAATTTAAACAATAAGAATCTTAATAGTGGCAAAGTAACATGAATCTCTATATTTTTGAGGTACTGAACATCTTAACTTTTCAAGTTTGGATGTTAAGAATGTCAAAAATGGGAGGTGTCATGAAATCCATATGTGTGTGTAAAAACAAATATTGTGAGTAACTAAAAATGAGGATCTTTAATTCTAAGTTGTTAGACCCAAATCAAGAGCATCAAGCTCTGATATCAATCAATATATGTCACCTAGAGGGGGGTGAATAGGTATGATTGAGGCACAACCTGCACAAAAAAATACGAAATTTTAGAACTTATAATAAAAATGTGCAATGTGCTCAATTCTTACCACTATAGCAAGTGGCTATGCGGGTCGTGATCCCAAGGAGGGTTTGCGATAGAAGCGTTTACGGTCTTTATTGAAATCGTATGAAAACAAAACGAAAGTTCTTCTTTGGTTAAAGTTTAAGAAAATGAAAAAGAGT
>JAVJIF010025951.1:0-41395 GCA_038442645.1 Agave tequilana
GAGATAAAATATTCACGAGTCAATTTTTTTGTATTTTATACATGTAGACATGGACTAGTAACTAACAGGCATGAAATGTAATTGAGTTTGAACAATTTTTAAATGTAAATAATATTCATTGAAATAGACGGGATAAAACAATACGTGAAATAAAAATGAAATATTGAAATGAGTAAACAAAGAACACTCACCTGAGATCGTCACGGGTCCGAACATAGAAGTGGCACATCAACTTGTTAATCTACATTCAATTTAAATAATAATTATAAGAAATATTTTAATTTTTGAGCATTCTAAGTGATATGACTATAAAAATAATTTTACAGAGTCACATTTCAGTTTCTGATTTTATAGAAATTTTCTGAAATTTTTTCTGATTTTTTTCTAGATTTTTTTCTAAATTAATTTAGCGTAAAATCAATTAATAATCATAACGGGTGTGTTTTTTGCATTTGGGTTGGGTTAAAAATGAATTAAACCAATAACAATTGGCTGAACTGTAACTGGGCTTCTGAAATTGGGCTTTGAATTAATTTCTTTTTATTTCTTTTCCTTTTCTTTTCTGTTTTATGGGTTCCGGCCTGGCCCAATTAACCAGGCCCAGTTCCCTTCATTTTCATTCTTTTTCCTTTCTTTTGTTTTCTGGACCTGGGCCAGTAATCCAGGCCCGGATCCTTCTTTTTTTTTTTTTTGTTTTTGTTGGCTGGGCCAGTGCGGCCCAGTTCCCTTTTTCTTTTTCTTTGTTTTTTTTTTCTCCTGGGCCTGGGCCAAAAATGTAAGCCCAGATTTCTTTTTTTTCGTTTTATCTTTTCTTTCTTACTTTCTTTGGGCTGGGCCAGTGCGGCCCAGTCTTTCTTTCTTTTTCTTTTTCTTTTTCTTTTTTTTTTTTTTTGTTGGAGGCTGCTGATCTCGGCCTTTTGGCCGAGAGCAGTCTTCAAAAAAAAAAATTTCTTTTTTATAATTTCTTTGTTTTAGTTTTAAAATTAAAATTCTTAATTTAAGGCATTGTTACATTACCCAATTTATTTTATTTATATTATTAGATAAATTTTCAATTTCATAAAGGTGAGATTTATTTAATATGCAACTTATTTAATCCAATTCCTTTATTTTCTTTTTTTTTTGAATTTCCTTAAAAATTTCTATAATCTAATTGGGTAATAAATCATTACTTGTTTAGGTTTTAATTAAACAAGGTGTTACATTAATGATTCCTAGAAAATAAATCTACGCATGGCAATTGAAATTCTATGGATATATTTTTTCTTTTTTCTTTTTTTATACAATTTATTTTATTTGCATATATATATATATATATATATATATTATATATATATATATATATATATATTATAGATATATATTAGATAAGATTAAAGTTCATTACAAGGAGAAATTCAAGCATGACATATCATAAATTATAATTCATTTAATTATTTAAATCTTAAGGAAATTTAACGTTTTATAAGATGATTCTTAGGCATGATAGATTATTAGATCTAGTTTAACAACTTAATCTAGATAGGAACAAATAAAATCATAATACTTTAAAATAAAAATCTAACTTCATAAATTGTTTAAACCTACTTGGATAGATTTCTCCTTCGTCTGCTCCTCGATCTCCAACTGCTCCCCAAACCTCCAAGTCGTTCTTCGTCACACGATCACGATCATTTTCAGAACGGTGAAAGGATAAGGACGAATGATGGATTAAGGCTTCTTTCTAAAACTATCGCTCTTTTTTTTTCTTGTAAAGAAACAAGATAAAAGTTACGGTAATATATTAGGATAGAATCTTTTAGGTTAGGATTTTTAGGAATCAGTTGGTTAGGATAAAATTAGGTTGTTAAGATAAGAGATCCTGAAATATCTCTTGAGATATTTCAGTTAGAATTTGAAATTGGATTTGGCTTAACTTTGTTTAAATAATTTAGATTTCAAATTTAATCACACGCCAATGTGGCTCATGGTTTAGGCATTAGGATTTGATACAAGGAACATGAGTTTCGAAACTTGAAATTAACAATTTAAGCTTGTAATTATATTTTATTATTTATTACTATATTTTGTTTAACCCATTTATTTATTTATTTTATTTTACTTATTTTGGATATGAGTAAATGGGTTATGGTTTATTAAATAATTGGATTATGGGTTGGACAAGAAGATCATTTAGGAATAATACCAACAGTAACATAATAATAATAATAATGCTAATCATAAGGTATAAAATATAATACATATATATACTAATATAAATCAAAACATATACACTTAATATGTATGCACATATATTTATACACCTGTATAAAATAAATAAATCAATAAAAATAACTAATTCTACATAAAATTAATAAGAGTATAATACAGTATTATTAGTTAGGGGATATTACACTCTACCCACCTTATTAAAAATTTCGTCCTCGAAATTTAAATAAAAGTAGGGAATGATAAAAGAATCCAAATCCAGATGGAAACAAAAAAAAACTTCCACAACGCCTCGCTGGGACACCACGATTCCGCTGCGCGCTCTGATCTCTGCTACCAGCTTCAGAATGAGGTAACCGGTTTCAAAGATAAGATCAGAAAAGATAGAATCAAAAGAAGGATAGAAATCAAGATGAAATTCAGATCACTCTAAAAGAAGAGGTGTGATCAGAGAGATCGAAAGGTTAAGAGATAGATTTTCAAAGAGAGGACAGTCAAATTCCAAGTGGAGTCAATACATTGTGTGAATCCTATATGTATGTTGCAGTGTAATTATAACTCGTTCAAGTTACCGGTAAGAATCAAGTTCGTTTTATGTCAAAACCTGGCTCTGATACCAAGAAAACTCTGTCACGCCCCGCTTCCCAAAATACACGGAAACGGAGTCGCGACGAGAGTCGGCGACGTATATATGCGGGAAAATACCCCACGTATACATGCTAAGCCTAAATTAACCTGAACAAGCTATAAATCTAAACCAAGATTAATCAATAATCACTGCAATAATACATATAAAGTCTAACACAATGATAGCATATGAAAAGCACTGGAATAGAGAGTGAATCTGATATGTATGAATCAAGAAAATATAGGAATAGGAATAAAAAGAGGTAAGAATACCAGAATAAAAGGGAGAGGACCAAGCTCCTCTCAAAGAGCACCGTCTCATCGAACTCCTACACATTAGAAACAATCGTCCAATATCTGGACGTGCAAACCCAGGGTCGTCAGAACGCGACCATGGTGAGTGTGTGTGTGTAAAGGGGAAAGAGCTCGTGCAGAAGAACAATGTGCATACATAATAATAACAGATAACTGCAGATAAAAAGACTAAATAACAAAATAAGTAACTAAACAGTAACACATATGATAACCACATGAATACAGATAGGAGATAACTGGCACAACTGTAATATGCAATCAATGTCAAGGCGGTAATCTATCACATGTCACTAGGTTGGCATACAATCCGGTCATGGTTATAGTTATATGTCTATCACAGTGATATAAATGTACAGTCAGGTGATCAATGTCAGTCACAATACATTATAACAGTTTATTATCATTTATTATGTCAGCGAACACCAATTGCCACCTGTAATAGACGCATCCCATACTACGCCTACTACATGTGTCAATCAGCGTCCTAAGTTATTGAAACTGATTGGTTGGAGACATATCCATGTTTTAGGTGGGTCCCGTACATACCGGGACCACGGCCTCAGTTTCCTGGCGCTGAACCAGCCGTACCGCTAGGTACTCAGTAACAGTAACAGTAATCTCACTGTGAAACAGTGGAACAGTAACAGTACAGATGGGATGTCAGTCATCCCCCAGGAACCCTGCAGTGGAACCCTCAGTCGGCTGCGCAACCTGTATCCTAGGTCCCCCAAAATACAGACGTTGTCTCCTCCATCAATTTCCCCAATCCCGTGTAAGTTGTTCAATTACTTTATTATTTAATTCAGTTATTCAGTCAATATCAATGTTACCTAGAATACTGAGACATGCGGTGACTGTAACAGTACAGTACAGTAACAGTAATTGTATACACAATGTACAGTAATAGGAACAGTGAACAGTAACAGTAATCGTGTATACAATGAATAGAGCTGTACCGAGCGTTACAGTTTAATGATACTTTCCCAGTAACTTTTAGTAACATGAACAGTATGTTTATCAGGTAGATGTCTTGTATACTCAGTGGAGTACTTAAGTTATCATAATGTTTAGGATCAAGAATATTATGCAAAATTTATTAAAAGAGATAAAACATTCACGAGTCAATTATTTTTTTGTATTTTATACATGTAGACATGGACTAGTAACTAACAGGCATGAAATGTAATTGAGTTTGAACAATTATTTAAATGTAAAATAATATTCATTGAAATAGACGGGATAAAACAATTACGTGAAATAAAAATGAAATATTGAAATGAGTAAACAAAGAACACTCACCTGAGATCGTCACGGGTCCGAATATAGAAGTGGCACATCAACTTGTTAATCTACATTCAATTTAAATAATAATTATAAGAAATATTTTAATTTTGAGCCATTCTAAGTGATATGACTATAAAAATAATTTTACAGAGTCACATTTCAGTTTTTCTGATTTATAGGAATTTTCTGGAATTTTTTCTGATTTTTTTCTAGATTTTTTTCTGAATTAATTTAAGCGTAAAATCAATTAATAATCATAAAGGGTGTGTTTTTGCATTTGGGGTTGGGTTAAAATGAATTAGAACCAATAACAATTGGCTGAACTGTAACTGGGCTTCTGAATTGGGCTTTGAATTAATTTCTATTTATTTCTTTCCTTTTCTTTTCTGTTTATGGGTTCCGGCCTGGCCCAATTAATCAGGCCCAGTTCCCTTTCATTTTCATTCTTTTTCCTTTCTTTTGTTTTCTGGACCTGGGCCAGTAATCCAGGCCCGGATCCTTCTTTTTTTTTTTGTTTCTGTTGGGCTGGGCCAGTGCGGCCTAGTTCCCCTTTTTCTTTTTCTTTGTTTTTTTTTTTTTTCTCCTAGGCCTGGGCCAAAATGTAAGCCCAGATTTCTTTTTTTTTTTTTTTTCTTTTTCTTTCTTTTTCTTTCTTTGGGCAAGGCCAGTGCGGCCAGTCTTTTCTTTCTTTTTCTTTTTCTTTTTTTTTTTTTGTTGGAGGCTGCTGCTCTCGGCCTTTTGCCGAGAGCAGTCTGCAAAAAAAAAAATTTCTTTTTTAAAATTTCTTTGTTTTAGTTTTAAAATTAAAATTCTTAATTTAGGCATTGTTACATTACCCAATTATTTTATTTATATTATTAGATAAATTTCAATTCATAAAAGGTGAGATTTATTTAATATGCAACTTATTATAATCCAATTCTTTATTTTCTTTTTTTTGAATTTCCTTAAAATTTTCTATAATCTAATTGGGTAATAAATCATTACTTGTTTAGGTTTTTAATTAAACAAGGTGTTACATTAATGATTCCTAGAAAATAAATCTACGCATGGCAATTGAAATTCTATGGATATATTTTTTCTTTTTACTTTTTTTTTTATACAATTTATTTTATTTGCATATATATATTAGATAAGATTAAAGTTCATTACAAGGAGAAATTCAAGCATGACATATCATAAATTATAATTCATTTAATTATTAAATCTTAGGGGAAATTTACGTTTTATAAGATGATTCTTAGGCATGATAGATTATTAGATCTAGTTTAACAACTTAATCTAGATAGAAACAAATAAAATCATAATACTTTAAAATAAAAATCTAACTTCATAAAATTGTTTAAACCTACTTGGATAGATTTCTCCTTCGTCTGCTCCTCGATCTCCACTGCTCCCCAACCTCCAAGCCGTTCTTCCGTCACGATCACGATCATTTTCAGAACGGTGAAAGGATAAGGACGAATGATGGATTAAGGCTTCTTTCTAAAACTATCGCTCTTTTTTTTCTTGTAAAGAAACAAGATAAAAGTTACGGTAATATATTAGGATAGAATCTTTTAGGTTAGGATTTTTAGGAATCAGTTGGTTAGGATAAAATCTAGGTTGTTAAGATAAGAGATCCCGAAATATCTCTTGAAATCTTTCAGTTAGAATTTGAAATTTGGATTTGGCTTAACTTTGTTTAAATAATTTTAGATTTCAAATTTAATCACACGCCAATGTGGCTCATGGTTTAGGCATTAGGATTTGATACGAGGGAACATGATCGAAACTTGAAATTAACAATTTAAGCTCGTAATTATATTTTATTATTTTTATTACTATATTTTGTTTACCCATTATTTATTTATTTATTTTATTTTACTTTATTTTTGGATATGAGTAAATGGGTTATGGTTTATTAAATAATTGGATTATGGGTTGGACAAGAAGATCATTTAGGAATAATACCAACAGTAACATAATAATAATAATAATGCTAATCATAAGGTATAAAATATAATACATATATATACTAATATAAATATAAATCAAAACATATACACTTAATATGTATGCACATATATTTATACACCTGTATAAAATAAATAAATCAATAAAAATAACTAATTCTACATAAAATTAATAAGAGTAGAAATACAGTATTATTAGTTAGGGGATATTACATTCTGTGAGAACAAAAACTCTTCTCAAGCTACAATGAGAAAATGAGATGGGATAATGACACCAAAGATAATAGTAGAGCATGCGAGGATGATTCTAACAATGATGTTGCTGAGTTAGTTAAACATGAGGAAATGAAAATGATACGGGGCCGAGTGCTTATGTTAAGAGAGTGAGTCCTCTGTATGACTGGCTGAAAAGAAGAAAATGGAAGAAAAAGAAGGTAAGGAAGAGGAGTATGAAAATCAAGTTTGACGGAGATTGTGCTGAAATGATGAAGGGTTCTAATAGTCATGTCAACTCGTTGAAGAGAACCCACCTCAAAAGTGGAAAGCGATCAAGGGGGAGGAACCGTCATAGCTTAAGGCAGGTGTGAGGGAAGATGTAACTTTATACATTTGTATATTAATTTTAATTTAATTTATTTATTTATTTATTTTTTTCTTTTTTTTTCTTTTGAGTCTGTGATTCTTCATATTTCTCTTTTAGTCAATTGAATCAATGTAGTTTAGGTGTCTAAAGAGTTGTTTTATGTATCTTTTCTCTAACTTTTGTGCCAAGATTATTATAAGTGATTACAGGATAAGCGGGGATGCACACACACACATGGAGTGATTTTGGTTGCTTTTGCAACTAGATTTTTCAGTGCACTGTGAGTACTTCTAATTTCAGCATATTTATTTCATACATTTTACTCATGTATGCTTGAATTGAATGCTTTATTCTTTGATTGTGTACACGTATGTGGATGTATGTATTATATGCTATATTCATTCTATCTCTGTATTCAAGTATATGCATGAAGACATGGCACAGTTTAGGTATGGGGGGGAGATTCACATATTTCTTTTGTTTTAGGAGTCTTTTTGGTTTTGTTTTAGTTTTAGGGTTTTCACTTTATCTCTCTTTTCTTTCTTTATTTAGAGTCTTAAAAAAAACTGTGAAAAATTTGAAAATTTTATGCAAATAATTAGCTAGTATGTGAGTGATTTAGTATTCATGAGTGAATTTTAAGGGTAAGATCAAGATGAAAGAGTTATAAAGTCTTAAAATAAAGATTAGAATCTAAAACGGACATACCATCTAAACTTAGTCAAAGTGATTATGTACCCACTTACACTATTAGTTCATAGGCTTGAGATAATTGCAAAAAAAAAAAGAGAGAGAGAAAAAAAAGAGAAAAAATTTATTATATAGTAAAATAAATTTAATAAGTCTTGTCTTGTGGCCTCAGTTGCTTGAGTAATTAAGTCCGTAGGAGTGTTTTTACACTTATTGTCCTATGACCATCTGCTTTGGGAGCATTGGCCCAAAGCTTGCTATATGAGTAGCTGAGAAAGCCTAATAGGACAAGATACTATAAAAATATAATAATTTTGATTATCAATTAGTTAGGTGCCTTGGCCTCAGGAAGCCTCGATATCTACGCGAAAGATAGTTAAAAAAAAGTCTTAAAAAAAGATGAAAGTTGCAATTAAAATTTCCAAGTTTAAGAACTACATCACGATTACTGGGTACATAGGATCTGAAACTTAGGACAGGTGGTGTAAAGTTTTGAATTTGAGACTTTATTTATAACCAATATGATTTCTTGAATTGAGATTTTACTTGAAAATGAAACTCATGGAAATTGATGATCTTGTTAGCTAGTTAACTAAAAAAAAAGTGATTTGTTTTTCTTTTCTTGATTTTCGGTTATCCTTATTTTACTTTTATTTATTTCTTAATCTCTAACTTTCTTGGATTTTGTGGGTGTAATCCACTGAAAACCCTCATGAGACAAAACTCGTCCTCTAGAGGTAACCTAGGGGTTTAACGGCTTGTTCCACGTGCTAAGTACAACCGTGATTCCTACGAAAGTGAGTTACGATAGTTTAGTTTTTCTTTTTCTTTTATTAATTTTGCTCGAGGACTAGCAAAAGATAGGTGTGGGGGTATTTGATCAGCATGATTTTATACCATTTTTATACTCCTAATTATCTATTATTTGTATATAAATAATTCTACTCGGGTATATTTGATTGAAATTTGTAGGGAACAGATAAAGAAAAGAGAAGAGGAATCCGGATACTTTCAGCAATTAAATGCTGCAATTTGTAAAAGATTGGAGGATGCTTTTCGAGTATGTTGCGGTATTTTGGCCATAACTTTAGCTACAGGATCTCAAAAATGGTCATCCAGGTGTCTACGGAAAGAGAATTCGAAGATCTACAACTTTTTGTTGATAGTTTTCGCTGATTCCTCTATTTGAATGCCGTATTGGCCATTTCTAAAATCAGCCTGAGTCAAAACTGAATTAATTTGTAATATGTAATTGTTGAGGGGCTGTTTTGTAAAATCCTTATTATATAAGGTAGAAAAACAGGGCTGCTGCAAAAAGGCCGCCAGCAATGACCTAGGGTTTTACTTTTTTATATTTTTTTTTTTTCTTCATTGTACTTCTATCATTAATTGTATCTAGGTTCTAGGTTTTTTTGTTTTACTTTTAAGAATTTTGTTTAATTTTTAATAAAGAAGGAGCATTAAAGGAGAGAATTTTGGCGGCGGGCTTTGTTCATGACCAAGTTGGCTGTGCTTTTTAATGCAATGGATCCACTTCCTTCACAATATTTCATGTACAAAAGAGTTGCATTTTTTGGTGGGGTCCACTTGCTTGCAATTGGTTGAGGGGTTTTTGCTTTGGCTGCAAATTTATGCAAAGAAGACATGAAGCCTTCTTCACATGCGTGGGTGGTGACAGGGCCACATTCAGGTAATCAATGTGTTAGTAATTCATTTAGTTGAGTTTAATTAATTAGTTTGATTTACTAATGAATTTAACTAGAGTGCTTATTTTAATTGATCTGATTATTTATTTTCAGTTATTAGTAGATAAGTTATTGAGACATGCTTTATTCAGTAGACCATATTGTTATTAACTTCATCATGAGTAACTAAATTTGTTTAAAGCGCCGAGAGGAGATGAACCTAGACTAGATTATCTTGTGGTCAACAGTAGATCTCCTTACTAGGAGCGGTTGCACACCAATTGAACTATAACTTTTAGGAGATTATTTCTAGAGTCACTAGTTATTTGACAAGGTATGTGTTAATAGTCAATGGTCCATACTTAGGGTTTTACTGCTTTTTCTACTTTTAATTTATTTTGTCATTTTATTTACCTTTGATGGACCATGTGATGTAGACAATTGTTGGCCCAAAGGCCTTCCACTCTAGTTTTGATGATGATTAACTCATGTAGTTATGTTTACTAATAATCTTGTGTTGTTTAAGTTTCAGATCATTAACCAAGATATTAGTTGGTGATTAGCTTCAACAAGGAGTTTAGAAGCTTTTCATAATGATTACAGGGCCAAAGCTTCAAGATCATACATTGCCTACCCCATGGATGGAGTTTTGGAGCAAGTCTACTTGAAGATGAAGATCATCAAGAAGACTTAGGTATCCATAGTTTAGTTAGTGTGTTTAGATCCAATTTGTAAAGCTTAGTATAGTTGATATGCTCAAGTGCACAACACACACGTTTTCATGTTATGGATTTGGTTTTCATGAATAGTAGATCAAAACAAGTTTACTTTATTTCTATGTATATTAGATGTATTCTAGATATACATACATGGTTTAACTTGCTAGACAAACTTATTTTGATATCCTTATTCATGTGTTGAAAAATCAAGTTTGATAAAAATACAAGTTTTGTTTTTGATAAAATTTGCAAGACTCAAAAATGAATTGATATGATTGATATATGTCTTGAAATTTTTATCACAAGTTTGGGTTTCCATATAAAATGATAAAACTATTTTTGGTGATTTTTAGAAGTGTTAAAAGATTTTTAGAAAAATATTTTACACTATTTTTCTGACCCAGATTTCTGTTCCAGGCTTCAATCAGTCGACTAGTCAACCTGACCTAGTCGACTTGGGTGAAGTCGGTCGACCGGGCCGTCGACCGACGTGCACAAATCTGTGCACGTTTGAAGGCACTGGGACGGTCGACCGCTCGGGTCGACCGGGGCACTTACAGTGCTCTCTGTTTGTTTCGGTCGACCGGCCGGTCGACCGCAGTTGCCCAACGGTCATATTTCTGACCGTTGGCGGTCAACCGGGTCGGTCGATCGTTACCTGTCAGAGCTGCCAGCTCAGCTCTAACGGCTAGTTTTCTGATGGGCCTATAAAAACCCATCTCTTTGGGTTTTTGGCCAAGGTTTTTAGAGACAAAATTTCCAGACTTTCTCTATTGTTTTAAAAGAGTTTTTAAAAGAGTTTTGAGCCAAAAAGAATTCATCTTATTTGTTTTTAGGTTTTTGAAAAAATCAAAGAAAAGAATATTTTGGGAGATTTGTCTTGGTTTTCATTCTATATCTTTTGCAAGAATTTTCCCAAGTGTTTTTCTTTGTTGCTTGTTTTCCAAACACCTAGTTTTCCACACTTGAGCTATCTTCTATCCTAATCTACTAGGATTATTTGTTTTGTGGAAAAGAGAGAAAAAGAGAAGTGTTTGAGGTTAAGCCTCTAAGTTGTAAACCCTCCTTGCTTTTGTTGTATCCCTCTTTGGTAGAGGTTGATCGGAGTGGTATTGTGGTTGGATTCCTCTTCGGTAGAGGTGATTGTGTTTGTATTGGCTACGGGCCTTATCCCTCTTCGGTAGAGGTGGATTGTGGTTGTATAGCCTCGGTGGCTTTGTAAGGATTGAGAGAGGAGTTCGGTACTCCTATAGTAGATTGGAAATCCTACACGGTGGTGTAGGCGGGATGTAGAGCTAGGGGCTCGAACCTCGAAACATATCCGTGTGTTCGCGTTTGATCCAATATCTCTCACTCTCTCTCTCATTTATTTGTGCAAAGCATCATACCTCATTCATATCATATATTGCTTGTGTTGAGCATAATTCATATTGTCATATCATATCTATTTGCTTGTGTTGTGCCTTGCATAATTCACATTGCTATATCTTGTATATGCTTGGTTGTTTGTGTGTGCCTCACTTGTACCTAATCAACAAGAGCTTCACATAGCACCTCAACCCATTCAAGGGGAATCAAGAGGAGTTAGTCCAGAGCCCTTCATGGGGAATTCGCTACACTTGTTGATTGTACTAAGTGTGTTGCAAAATTTGCATTAGCTTGCATTTAGCGCACTTAGTTTTGCATTTAGTTTTAGATTAGCACTAACACCTATTCACCCCCCTCTAGGTGTTTTTCAATTGGTATCAGAGCTAGTGCTCCTGATACTTAGGCTTAACATCCTAGGAGTGAGATCCATTTGCTTGCTATCTATTGTTTGCATTTGCTTGTTTGCACACATATAGTTTACCATGGCCTTCATGACCCTGTTGGCCCAAAGGCCTTCCACCCTAATTTTGATGATGATTAACTCATGTAGTTATGTTTACTAATAATCTTGTGTTGTTTAAGTTTCAGATCATTAACCAAGATATTAGTTGGTGATTAGCTTCAACAAGGTGTTTTAGAAGCTTTTCATGATGATTCCAGGGCCAAATCTTCAAGATCATACATTGCCTAGCCCATGGATGGAGTTTTGGAGCAAGTCTACTTGAAGATGAAGATCATCAAGAAGACTTAGGTATCCATAGTTTAGTTAGTGTGTTTAGATCCAATTTGTAAAGCTTAGTATAGTTGATATGCTCAAGTGCACAAACACACACGTTTTCATGTTTGGATTTGGTTTTCATGAATAGTAGATCAAAACAAGTTTACTTTATCTCTATGTATATTAGATGTATTCTAGATATACATACATGGTTTAACTTGCTAAAACAAACTTATTTTGATATCCCTATTCATGTGTTGAAAAATCAAGTTTGATAAAAATACAAGTTTTGTTTTTGATAAAATTTGCAAGACTCAAAAATGAATTGATATGATTAATATATGTCTTGAAATTTTTATCACAAGTTTGTGTTTCCATATAAAATGATAAAATTATTTTGGTGATTTTTAGAAGTGTAAAAGATTTTTAGAAAATATTTTAACATGTTTTTCTGACCCAAATTGTTGTTCCAGGCTTCAACCAAGTCGACTTGGTCCTCTGACTAGTCGACTAGGGGAGGAGTCGGTCGACCGGGCGGTCGACCGACGTGCACAAATCTGTGCACGTTTGGAGGCACTGGGACGGTCGACCGCTCCGGTCGACCGGGGCACTTACAGTGCTCTCTGTTTGTTTCGGTCGACCGGGCCGGTCGACCGCAGTTGCCCAACGGTCATATTTCCGACCGTTGGCGGTCGACCGGGCCGGTCGACCGTTGCCTGTCAGAGCTGCCAGCTCAGCTCTAACGGCTAGTTTTGTATTGGGCCTATATAAACCCCATCTCTTTGGGTTTTGGTCAAGGTTTTTAAGAAGAAAAATTTCAGTGTTTCTCTAGTGTTTAAACAAGTTTTCAAAATAGTTTTTGTGCTAAAAAGATTTCATCTTTATTGTTTTGGGTTTTTGGAAAATCAAAGAAAATTAGGCTTTTGGGATATTGAATTGGATTTCACTTTCTATCATCTTCAAGAGATTTCCCAATAGTTTTTCTTTGTTGCTTGTTTCCAAAAACACCTAGTTTCCATACTTGAGCTATCTTCTATCCTAATCTATTAGGATCATTTGTTTTGTGGAAAAAGAGAAAAGAAAAGAGAGATTGTTTGTGGTCTTTTGGAACCACTTGTTGTACACACCCTTATCTTTGTTGTATCCCTCTTTGGTAGAGGTGATCGGGTGATTGGTGTTTACTCCCTCTTGGTGAGGTGGAGTTGGTTGTTGGTTTGTATCCCTCAAGTGTGAGGTGGATTGGTTGTTGTATTGGCTACGGGCCTACCCCTCTTGTGTGAGGAGGTGGTTGTTTGAGAGAGGAGTTCGGTACTCCATTGTTGTACAAATCCTTCTCGGTGAAGGTTCCCTCGGTGGACGGTTTAGTGGATTGGAAATCCTACCGGTGGTGTAGGCGGGGATGTAGAGCAAGGGTGCTCGAACCTCGAAACATATCATTGTGTTTGCGTTTGATCCACTTGTCTCTAAACTCTCTCTTATAATTGTGCAAAGCATCATTCATATCATCATACCATATTTGCTTGTGTTGAGCATAATTCTTATTGCCATATCATATCTATTTGCTTGTGTTGCCTTGCATATATTCATATTGCCTATTCATCTTATATGCTTGGTTGTTTGTGTGTGCCTCACTTGTACCTAATCAACAAGAGCTTCACATAGCACCTCAACCCATTCAAGGGAATCAAGAGGAGTTAGTCCAGAGCCCTTCACGGGGAATTCGGCTACACTTGTTGATTGTACTAAGTGTGTTTGCAATATTTGCATTAGCTTCCGCATTTAGCGCACTTAGTTTTGCATTTAGTTTTAGATTAGCACAAACACCTATTCACCCCCCTCTAGGTGTTCCCTTTCAATTGGTATCAGAGCTAGTGCTCCTGATACTTAGGCTTAACATCCTAGGAGTGAGATCCTTTGTTTGCTAATCTATTGTTTGCATTTGCTTGTTTGCACACATATAGTTTATCATGGCTTTCATGACCCCACCTATGTATGACCCTTCCAACATTCATGTTTGAAAGATTAGGATGACCGTTTATTTACAAACCCTAGGTCATAAAGTTTACCTTGCCATTACCAAGGAATCCTTCCTTAGTGATAGCAATCATATAGGGGCCAATGCACAAGCCCTAGAGGCCATTAGAAGCACATTACCTAAAGATTATCTTATGTGTGTTTCTAACTTTGATTCCGCCTTTGCAGTGTGGAACAAATTGACAACCACCAACACCTCCAGCTTCAAGTCCAAATCCAACAAGAAGAGGAATCTAGTGGAGAATCCGAACCACAACAATGCTATATGGTCCAAGGGAATGACTCTTGAGGTACACTCGGAAACTCAACTAGATAGTAATGATTGTGCTAGTTCTTCAAATGATTATGTTGATTCCCATGCTTTGAATGAAGAACTATCCATAGTTTGTGAAAAATTAATAGAAAACTATAAAGTTTTGAAAAAGAAAAGTCTAGGCATTAACAATGAAAATAAAAATTTGATTGCTAGACTTGACATTGTTTTGCAAGAGAAGGATGAGATCTCTAATGAAAGGGATTCATTGAAATCTCAACTTGAACTTGCACTTAAAGAAAATGAATTTTTAAAATCTAAAAATGATTGCCATGCTATTTTGAAGAAAAATGAAAATTTGTCTTCAAAAATTGATTTTGTTTTAAAAGAGAATGTTGCTTTGAAAAACAAAATTATTTCTATTTCAAATGATTTAAATGTTTGTTTAAAGAAAAATGATGTTTTGCAAAATAAGATGGATGCACATGTTTGCCATGCTAGAGTAGTATCACACACTTCACCCATTGCATGCTCCACTTCTTCTTCTAAGATTAATGATGATATTTGTTTGCTTAAGAAGAAGGTTGATTGTTTGGGCTCCACTATGAGCCAATGTTCCTTGAACCACACACGCTTGGAATCCTTGGTTCGAAAGAAACAAGTTCCAACTTTTATGCATGCACACCCTCCATGGCATACACATGCTTCTCACGGACACACCCATCACCATATGTATGCTCATGTGTACACTTGTACACATTGTGAACGTAAGGGCCACCTTACTAAATTTGTTTTGATAGATTACATAATGTAAATTTAGCAAAGAATTTTGTTTGGGTTAGAGAAGGGACAAACCCCCAAGGACCCAAAAGAGTATGGGTACCAAAGACCACCCCTCCTAGTGTTTTTGATGTAGGTGTGGGCTCTCACATGACGTGAGAGTGATGACACCTTGGAGTGGATGCGTTCTGGACTTAAAGGAAATCAATTGGATGCATCACTTTCAAGGGAAGTGTTTGGTGGAGAGGACCACCATGTTTTGGAGACAAGGAGAGTTGCTTCTTCAGTTTTGGTAACAATCCTTTACTCCCAACTTATTGTTTACATGTTTTCCATTTCATGTTTTATAGCATGTTTTCATTGTCTATGGATTAGTGTGTAAATATCATATTTATTAGATCCTTGACATATATGTATAGTATTTGAGACACACATGCTTATGTGAACCCATACTTAGTGTTCTCACTATGTTTAAGCTATAATGTACATCATGAATCTAATACATGTGAATTTACATAGTAATCATGTTTTAGTTTTATCATGATGATTTTTTTTATTGAGTTTTGATGCTTCATGTGTAGGTTACATGTTTAGATGTTAGTTTTCATTAAGACTAGTTATATACTTGTGCATATAGTGGGCCACAAATAAATCTATATATGTTTGAGTTGAATGCTTATTTGAACCCATTAGATGTGCTAGTATAATCTAGTTTTGATGATTCATGCATTTTAAACTTGTATTCCTATTTTTGAATTTGTTTTATGAGTTTTCACTTCATGTATATGTTTGTATTGCCAAACTTTAAGATATACATGTATACCCTTGAGTCATTTGCCTTTCATGCAAATCTATATATGGACTCAATTGTGTTTAGGGATATGTATGTATACTTATTGCGTTGACAATTCATACATATACCTTGAAATGAAATGTGTTTTGGTGAAGATTTAGATTTTTTTTGATTTTGTGTTTAATTGTTTAACTTCATGTATATGTCTATCTTGTCCAAACTATTAGATATACATGTTTATCCTTTTGAGCCACGTGCCTTCATGCATATATAAATAGTGGACTCGTTGTGTTTTGGATATGTATGCATATTTTAATTTGTACTTGATATACATATGCCATGAAGATTAAATAAGTTTTGATGATTTTCGTGTTTTCAATGTTTAAGGAATAATTGAGCTTAATTGAATATTTTCATGATTATGATATTCACACTTTATTTGTACACTCACATTTATTGCTTGCTCATGTTTTGTTTTCATGAGTCAAAGTTGTGCTTAATTAAAATTAGAGTGTTGATTATCATGTGGATTTCATGTTTTATGAAAATTATTTTTAGTTTATTCCTTGCTTGAAGGATTTCGCACTAGTTAACAAGTTTTTCATTTTGACTAGTTCGTATTCTTCAATTTGGTAGTGATTTTCAAATAAAACTACATTTTCAAATCTATTTTTGAAAACCCCTACCATCCAAGGGCGGTTGGATGGGAGATCATGCTCATGTATGCTTTACTATGAAAATCATTTTAAACTTGAACCATGATTGGGTGGTAGATTATATGAGTTATACCATGCTTTTATTGTTATGTCAATTGGTATCATTTTGATTTTTGTGTATACTCATATGTTTATTGTGTATGTATATTTTCAATTGGTATCATCTATTGGTGATTGGTACTCATTCTATTTTATACACATATACTTGTTTTATTTGTGCTTAAGATATAAATTTTCACAAAATCTTGTTTATGCTAGTGCTTGAGCTTCAATTTTGTTTCAATTGATTACTTTTAAATTGGTATCAAGCCCATGCATCTTTTTAGTTGGTATTTCATAAAGGGGGAGAAAATATAATTTTGTCCTTCAATTGGTGATTTTTCAATTGGTATTTGTTTCCCACTCCCTTACTTTATGATTGAAAATTTCATATTGGTATCATATGTTTAATATGAAAATTATTTACAATTGGTATCAAAATTTTGTTTAGACATTCAAAATTTATTATGTTTAATTTCAATTGATATCAAGATGTTTCATGTATTTTTGCTTAAAATTGGTATCTAAATTTTTTTTGAAAAATACAAAAGTTTTGATTTGTATTGACTATATGCATATAGATTCATGATGAGTGTATCTTGTATTGAAGAGCTTAACATCTCTTCGTTATGTGGTACACGTGTGTAGGGGGAGCTTCGCATCTCCTCTTATGCATTACATAGTGTGTGTTATGTGAATTAGGGCTTAACATCCCTCCTTCATGTAATGCATATGTGTAGGGAAGCTAACTTAGCGTTTCCTCTTCATGAATGTATATAGCATATAACATCTATTGATCTTTGTTTATTTTAAATTGATATCAAGATGCTTCATTGACATATTTATCTATTGATATCATGTTGTTTATAGTCACCCTTATTGACCTTACTTTTTGTTTTAGACAAAAGGGAGAGAACATTGTTTTATTGTTTTGATTGACTTAAAAGGGGAGAAAGATTTTTACCCCTCATTTTATTGTTTGGATTGTTTAACCCCTTCTTGATCTTTTTGTTTGACAAAAAGGGGGAGAAAAATTTGTTTGATTTGATTTTACTTTGTTTACCCCTTTGTTGATGATTGACAAAAAGGGGGAGAATAATTTGTGGTTTATATATGCATACTTATGTTTTTGCATATATTAAGTTTTATTGGTAAGTTTTAAGTTTTATTGGTATCTAGAGCATCTAGTGTTTTGTTAATGTTTTATTAATTTAATTGGTATCTAGAGCTTCTAGAATATGTTTTATGCATGTTGATGCATACATGTTTATATGCATACTTGTGTTTAGTTGCCTTATGCTTAACAAATAAACAATAGATATGCATATATGTTTTGTTTTGCAAATGTATGGAGATAAGAACTTGATGACTTTTATGATTAGTTGACATGTTGTATTTGCATACATGTCATACATTTGCATACATATTTATGAGCTTCATTGTCATATATTTTTTATTTGTTTATGCATGAGTTAAGGGGGAGCTTCTTTGAAGCTTAACTTTAATCATGCATATATAACTCCATGAGTTTTGTCATCATCAAAAAGGGGAGATTGTTGGCCCAAAGGCCTTCCACCCTAGTTTTGATGATGATTAACTCATGTAGTTATGTTTACTAATAATCTTGTGTTGTTTAAGTTTCAGATCATTAACCAAGATATTAGCTGGTGATTAGCTTCAACAAGGAGTTTAGAAGTTTTTCATAATGATTCCAGGGCCAAAGCTTCAAGATCATACATTGCCTAGCCCATGGATGGAGTTTTAGAGCAAGTCTACTTGAGGATGAAGATCATCAAGAAGACTTAGGTATCCATAGTTTAGTTAGTGTATTTAGATCCAATTTGTAAAGCTTAGTATAGTTGATATGCTCAAGTGCACAACACACACGTTTTCATGTTTGGATTTGGTTTTCATGAATAGTAGATCAAAACAAGTTTACTTTATTTCTATGTATATTAGATGTATTCTAGATATACATACATGGTTTAACTTGCTAGACAAACTTATTTTGATATCCTTATTCATGTGTTGAAAAATCAAGTTTGATAAAAATACAAGTTTTGTTTTTGATAAATTTTGCAAGACTCAAAAATGAATTGATATGATTGATATATGTCTTGAAATTTTTATCACAAGTTTGGGTTTCCATATAAAATGATAAAACTATTTTTGGTGATTTTTAGAAGTGTTAAAAGATTTTTAGAAAAATATTTTACACTGTTTTTCTGACCCAGATTTCTGTTCCAGGCTTCAACCAAGTCGACTTGGTCCTCTGACTAGTCGACTAGGGGAGGAGTCGGTCGACCGGGCCGGTCGACCGACGTGCACAAATCTGTGCACGTTTGGAGGCACTGGGACGGTCGACCGCTCCGGTCGACCGGGGCACTTACAGTGCTCTCTGTTTGTTTCGGTCGACCGGGCCGGTCGACGGCAGTTGCCCAACGGTCATATTTTCGACCGTTGGCGGTCGACCGGGCTGGTCGACCGTGCCTGTCAGAGCTGCCAGCTCAGCTCTAACGGCTAGTTTTGTATTGGGCCTATATAAACCCCATCTCTTTGGGTTTTTGGCCAAGGTTTTTAGAAGAAAAATTTCAGTGTTTCTCTAGTGTTTAAACAAGTTTTCAAAATAGTTTTTGTGCTAAAAAGATTTCATCTTTATTGTTTGGGTTTTTGAAAAATCAAAGAAAATTAGGCTTTTGGGATATTGAATTGTATTTCACTTTCTATCATCTTCAAGAGATTTCTCAAGTAGTTTTTCTTTGTTGCTTGTTTTCAAAAACACCTAGTTTCCACACTTGAGCTATCTTCTATCCTAATCTATTAGGATCATTTGTTTTGTGAAAAAAGAGAAAAGAAAAGAGAGATTGTTTGTGGTCTTTTGGAACCACTTGTTGTACACACCCTTATCCTTGTTGTATCCCTCTTTGGTAGAGGTGATCGGGTGATTGGTGTTTACTCCCTCTTGGTGAGGTGGAGTTGGTTGTTGGTTTGTATCCCTCAAGTGTGAGGTGGATTGGTTGTTGTATTGGCTACGGGCCTACCCCTCTTGTGTGAGGAGGTGGTTGTTTGAGAGAGGAGTTCGGTACTCCATTGTTGTACAAATCCTTCTCGGTGAAGGTTCCCTCGGTGGGAGTCCTCGGTGGACGGTTTAGTGGATTGGAAATCCTACACGGTGGTGTAGGCGGGGATGTAGAGCAAGGGTGCTCGAACCTCGAAACATATCATTGTGTTTGCGTTTGATCCACTTGTCTCTAAACTCTCTCTTATAATTGTGCAAAGCATCATTCATATCATCATACCATATTTGCTTGTGTTGAGCATAATTCTTATTGCCATATCATATCTATTTGCTTGTGTTGCCTTGCATATATTCATATTGCCTATTCATCTTATATGCGTGGTTGTTTGTGTGTGCCTCACTTGTACCTAATCAACAAGAGCTTCACATAGCACCTCAACCCATTCAAGGGGAATCAAGAGGAGTTAGTCCAGAGCCCTTCACGGGGAATTCGGCTACACTTGTTGATTGTACTAAGTGTGTTTGCAATATTTGCATTAGCTTCCGCATTTAGCGCACTTAGTTTTGCATTTAGTTTAGATTAGCACAAACACCTATTCACCCTCCCTCTAGGTGTTCCCTTTCAGACCCCTCCTATGTTTGACCCTTCCAACATTCATGTTTGGAAGATTAGGATGACCGTTTATTTACAAACCCTAGGTCATAAAGTTTACCTTGCCATTACCAAGGAATCCTTCCTTAGTGATAGCAATCATATAGGGGCCAATGCACAAGCCCTAGAGGCCATTAGAAGCACATTACCTAAAGATTATCTTATGTGTATTTCTAACATTGATTCCGCTTTACAGTGTGGAATTTGTTGACAACCACCACCACCTCCGAGCTTCTATTGCCAAATCAACCGGAGGAATCTAGTGGAGAATCCAATCACAATGCTTCATGGTCCAAGGGAATGACTCCCTTGAGGTACATTCGGAACCCCACTTAGATAATGGTGATTGTACTAGTTCTTCAAACGATTATGTTGATCCCCATGCTTTGAATGAAGAACTATCTATTGTATGTGAAAAATTAATTGAAAAATATAATTTGTTGAAAAAGAAAAGTCTAGGAATTGAAAAAGAAAATAAATGTTTGCATTCTAGACTTGACAATATTTGCAAGAGAAGGTTGAGGTCTCTAATGAAAGGGATGCATTAAGATCTCAATTAGAACTTGCATTAAAAGAAAATAAATTTTAAAAACTAAAAATGATTGTGAAATTCTTTTGAATAAAAATGAAAATTTGTCTTCAAAAATTGATTTTGTTTTAAAAAAGAATGTTGCTTTGAAAATAAAATTATTTCTATTTCAAATGATTTAGATGTGTGTTTAAGAAAAACATTGTTTTGCAAAATAAGATGGATGCACATGTTTGCCATGCTAGTGTAGCTTCTTCATCTAGTCTACCTAATGCATGTACCTCTTCTTCTAGGATCAAAGATGATATTTGTATGTTAAAGAAGAGAGTAGATTGTTTGGGCTCCACTATGAGCCAATGTGCCATGAACCATACACGGTTGGAAATCTTGGTTCGAAAGAAACAAGTTCCATCATTTTTGCATGCATACCCATCACGGCATACACATGCTCCACACGGACACCATCAACAAATGTATGCTCATGTGTACACATGTACACATTGTGGACGTAAGGGCCACCTTGCTAAATTTTGTTATGATAGATTAAATGTTTCAAATTTAGCAAAGAAGTTTGTTTGGGTTAGAGAAGGTACTAACCCCCATGGACCCAAAAGATATGGGTACCAAAGACCACCCCTCCTATTATTTTTGATGTAGGTGTGGGCTCTCACATGACGTGAGAGTGATGACACCTTGGAGTGGATGCGTTCCGTACTTAAAGGATATCAATTGGATGCATCACTTTCAAGGGAAGATTTGGTGAGAGGACCACCTTGTTTTGGAGACAAGGAGAGTTGCTTCTTCGGTTTTGGTAACAATCCTTTACTCCCATTTATTGTTTACATGCTTCCCATTTCATTTTTATAGCATGTTTTTGATGTCTATGGATTAGTATGTAAATATCATGATTATTAGATCCTTGACATACATGTATAGTATTTGAGACACACATGCTTATATGAACCCATTCTAGTGTTCTCATTTTTGTTTAAGCTATAATGTACATCATGAATCTAATACATGTGAATTTACATAGTAATCATGTCTTAGTTTTATCATGATGATTTTATCTTATTTTTTGATGCTACATGATTTGAATATATGTTTAGATGTTAGTTTTCATTAAGACTAGTTATATACTTGTGCATATAGTGGGTCACAAATAAATCTATATATGTTTGAGCTTGAATGCTTATTTGAACCCATTAGATGTGCTAGTATAGTCTAGTTTTGATGATTCATACATTTTAAACTTGTATTCTCATTTTTGAATTTGTTTTATGATTGTGAGTTTCACTTCATGTATATGTTTGTATTGCCAAACTCTAAGATATACATGTATACCCTTGAGTCATTTGCCTTTCATGCAAATCTATATATGGACTCAATTGTGTTTAAGGATATGTATGTATACTTATTGTGTTGACAATTCATACATATACCATGAAATGAAATTTGTTTTGATGAAGATTTAGTTTTTCTTATTTTTGTGTTTAATTGTCTAACTTCATGTATATGTCTATCTTGTCCAAACTATTAGATATACATGATTATCCTAGAGCCACGTGCCTTAATGCATATATTTTGTGGACTCGTTATGTTTTGGATATGTATGTATACTTTAGTTTGTATTAGACATACATATGCCTTGAGATTAAATAATTTAGATGATTTTTTGTATTCATGTTTTCATGTTTTAAGAATAATTGAGCTTAATTGAATATTTTCATGATTATGATATTCACACTTTATTTGTACACTCACATTTATTGCTTGCTCATGTTTTGTATCCATGAGTCATATTTATGCCTAATTGAATTAGAGTGTTGATTATCATGTGGATTTCATGTTTTATGAAAATTATTTTTAGTTTATTCCTTACTTGAAGGATTTCGTACTAGTTAACAAAATTTTTCATTTTAACTAGTTCGTAGTCTTCATTTTGGTAGAGTTTTTCAAACTAAGCCTATTTTCAAATCTATTTTTGAAAACCCCTACCATCCATGGGAGGTTGGATGGGAGATCATGGTCATGTATGCTTTAAAATGAAAATCATTAAAACTTGAACCTTGATTGGGTGGTAGATTATATGAGTTATACCATGCTTTTATTGTTATGTCAATTGGTATCATTGAACTCTTTCAATTGGTATCATTTTGATCTTTGTGTATACTCATATGTTTATTGTGTATGTATATTTTCAATTGGTATCATCTATGGTGATTGGTACTCATTCTATTTCATACACATATACTTGTTTTATTTTGTGCTTAAGATATAAATTTTTCACAAAATCTTGTTTATGCTAGTGCTTGAGCTTCAATTTTGTTTCAATTGATACTTTTAAATTGGTATCAAGCCCATGCATCTTTTTAGTTAGTATTTCATAAAGGGGGAGAAAATTTAATTTTGTCTTTCAATGGTGATTCTTCAATTGGTATTTGTTTCCCACTCCCTTACTTTATGATTGAAAATTTCATATTGGTATCATATGTTTAATATGAAAATTATTTACAATTGTATCAAAATTTTGTTTAGACATTCAAAATTATTATGTTTAATTTCAATTGATATCAAGATGTTTCATGTGTTTTTGCTTAAAATTGGTATCTAAAAATTTTGTTTTTAAGAAAAATACAAAAGTTTTGATTTGTATTGACTATATGCATATAGATTCATGATGAGTGTATCTTGTATTGAAGAGCTTAACATCTCTTCGTTATGTGGTACGTGTGTAGGGGGAGCTTCACATCTCCTCTCATGCATTACATAGTGTGTGTTATGTGAATTAGGGCTTAACATCTCTCTTTCATGTAATGCATATGTGTAGGAAAGCTAACTTAGCGTCTTCCTCTTCATGAATGTATATAGCATATAACATCTATTGATCTTTGTTTATTTTCAATTGATATCTAGATGTTTCATTGACATATTATCTATTGATATCATGTTGTTTATAGTCACCCCTTATTGACCTTGTTTTTTGTTTTAGACAAAAGGGGGAGAACATAGTTTTATTGTTTGATTGACTTAAAAGGGGAGAAAGATTTTTACCCCTCATTTTATTGTTTGGATTGTTTAACCCCTTCTTGATCTTTTTGTTTGACAAAAAGGGGAGAAAATTTGTTTGATTTGATTTTACTTTGTTTACCCCTTTGTTGATGATTGACAAAAAGGGGGAGAATTATTTGAGAGTTTAACATGCATATATAAAACTCAAATTACTTCTATGCATGATTGGTACATGTTTTATATATGCATACTTATGTTTTGCATATATTAAGTTTTATTGGTATCTAGAGCATCTAGCGTTTTTGTTAATGTTTCATTAATTTAATTGGTATCTAGAGCTTCTAGAATATGTTTATGTGTCTTATGCATGTTGATGCATACATGTTTATGTACATTCATTGCATATCATTTGTTATTTGTTTATGCATGAGTTAAGGGGGAGCTTCTTTGAAGCTTAACTTTAATCCATGCATATATAACTCATGAGTTTTGTCATCATCAAAAGGGGGAGATTGTTGGCCCAAAGGCCTTCCACCCTAGTTTTGATGATGATTAACTCATGTAGTTATGTTTACTAATAATCTTGTGTTGTTTAAGTTTCAGATCATTAACCAAGATATTAGTTGGTGATTAGCTTCAACAAGGAGTTTAGAAGTTTTTCATAATGATTCCAGGGCCAAAGCTTCAAGATCATACATTGCCTAGCCCATGGATGGAGTTTGGAGCAAGTCTACTTGAAGATGAAGATCATCAAGAAGACTTAGGTATCCATAGTTTAGTTAGTGTATTTAGATCCAATTTGTAAAGCTTAGTATAGTGATATGCTCAAGTGCACAACACACACGTTTTCATGTTTTGGATTTGGTTTTCATGAATAATAGATCAAAACAAGTTTACTTTATTTCTATGTATATTAGATGTATTCTAGATATACATACATGGTTTAACTTGCTAGACAAACTTATTTTGATATCCTTATTCATGTGTTGAAAAATCAAGTTTGATAAAAATGCAAGTTTTGTTTTTGATAAAATTTGCAAGACTCAAAAATGAATTGATATGATTGATATATGTCTTGAAATTTTATCACAAGTTTGGGTTTCCATATAAAATGATAAAACTATTTTTGGTGATTTTTAGAAGTGTTAAAAGATTTTTAGAAAAATATTTTACACTGTTTTTCTGACCCAGATTTCTGTTCCAGGCTTCAATCAGTCGACTAGTCAACCTGACCTAGTCGACTTGGATAAAGTCGGTCGACCGGGCCGGTCGACCGACGTGCACAAATCTGTGCACGTTTGAAGGCACTGGGACGGTCGACCGCTCGGGTCGACCGGGGCACTTACAGTGCTCTCTGTTTGTTTCGGTCGACCGGGCCGGTCGACCGCAGTTACCCAACGGTCATATTTCTGACCGTTGGCGGTCGACCTGGTCGGTCGACCGTTGCCTGTCAGAGCTGCCAGCTCAGCTCTAACGGCTAATTTTCTGATGGGCCTATAAAAACCCCATCTCTTTGGGTTTTTGGCCAAGATTTTTAGAGACAAAATTTCCAGACTTTCTCTATTGTTTTAAAAGAGTTTTAAAAGAGTTTTGAGCCAAAAAGAATTCATCTTATTTGTTTTTAGGTTTTTGGAAAAATCAAAGAAAAGAATATTTTGGGAGATTTGTCTTGGTTTCATTCTATATCTTTTGCAAGAATTTTCCCAAGTGTTTTTCTTTGTTGCTTGTTTTCCAAACACCTAGTTTTCCACACTTGAGCTATCTTCTATCCTAATCTACTAGGATTATTTGTTTTGTGGAAAAGAGAGAAAAAGAGAAGTGTTTGAGGTTAAGCCTCTAAGTTGTAAACCCTCCTTGCTTTTGTTGTATCCCTCTTTGGTAGAGGTTGATCGGAGTGGTATTGTGGTTGGATCCCTCTTCGGTAGAGGTGATTGTGTTTGTATTGGCTACGGGCCTTATCCCTCTTCGGTAGAGGTGGATTGTGGTTGTATAGCCTCGGTGGCTTTGTAAGGATTGAGAGAGGAGTTCGGTACTCCTATAGTGGATTGGAATCCTACACGGTGGTGTAGGCGGGAATGTAGAGCTAGGGGCTCGAACCTCGAAACATATCCGTGTGTTCGCGTTTGATCTAATATCTCTCAACTCTCTCTCTCATTTATTTGTGCAAAGCATCATACCTCATTCATATCATATATTGCTTGTGTTGAGCATAATTCATATTGTCATATCATATCTATTTGCTTGTGTTGTGCCTTGCATAATCACATTGCTATATCTTGTATATGCTTAGTTGTTTGTGTGTGCCTCACTTGTACCTAATCAACAAGAGCTTCACATAGCACCTCAACCCATTCAAGGGGAATCAAGAGGAGTTAGTCCATAGCCCTTCACGGGGAATTCAGCTACACTTGTTGATTGTACTAAGTGTGTTGTAAAATTGCATTAGCTTCAGCATTTAGCGCACTTAGTTTTGCATTTAGTTTTAGATTAGCACTAACACCTATTCACCCCCCTCTAGGTGTCCTTTCAACAATACCATGTGCTTAGAACTAGTGTTCAGACTTAGTTTGCCTATTAGAAGTAGAGATTTAGTAAGTGACAACAAACCGGTATGGAGACCGAAATTGACCACTTGATGCTAGTTTAGGGGATTCGATCCTAAGTGCTTGACTTTTCTAAATTAACATATAGTTCAGAACAAAACTCTTACAAACTTTTTACCAATTCGCGTAGAAGTGTTGAAACTGTAAGAACCACTGTCCCTGTGGACCGACCCTCAAGTGCTACATTGAACGACTGTGCGCTTGCGATAATTTTAAAACGAGGAGTGAAATCTCCCAAACAGAGTGTATCTTCGAGGTTCGATGCATTCAGGGCATCCATAACCTCACATCTCCACATCCCGAAGTTATTTGTGCCATTGAACTTAACGACATCAATCCTCGGATGAGGATTCATGGTCTTAACCGAAGCAATTTCTTCTGCCATCTAGATTACTTGACCCTCTATCTATGCGAAAAATCAATCAACTGGAAATAGATCACTACTTCGATAAAAATTGGATTTTACCTTTTTCTTGAAACCCTAGATTGAGTTTCTCACCGGATCTACTCCACCACAGATTCGACGAGCCCTCCTTTCGTCCTCCTGAGATCGACACACGATCCCACGAACACGAATACCTCTGATCTGAGATCGACACACGATCTCCACCGAATCAGATCCCGAGCCCTCCGAATCTCCAGACAAATCCCAAGCGAAACCTGGGAAGCTCTGATACCACTTGTTGTGCCTACGACAACAACCTGATGAGGATCTCCTGAATCTCCTAAGCACAAAGAACAATCCCAAACAGCACAAACCAAATACCAGAGAAGCACACGCGCAAACAAAAACAATCTAACGAGGTTCGGCCTCAATGCCTACGTCCCCGGGGCAATCAAAAGAGAGATTAATTACTTGGAAGATTGATTACAATTGCTAGCAGCCTCTTTGATCTAAAGAGAGCTCTAGAATTCTTTTTTCTCAGATACTAAACCCTAGAAAAATAACCACAGCCTTTAAATACAAACAGGTTTCTAACCTGCACTCGCAGCCCGCACCCGCTTGTCGGTCGACCGGGCGGTCGACCGACCCCTTCTACCGGTCGACCGGTCGGTCGACTGGGTGCCCAACAGAGAGTTGGGTACTTTCAGTCGGTCGACCGTCCGGTCGACCGAGCTCCAACTTGTGCACGTTGTGCACGTCGGTCGACCGGCCGGTCGACCGAACTTCTGATCCTGCGGGCGGTCGACCGGGCCGGTCGACCGGCCAACCTTTTCCTGCTGCTGCTGCTATTTTCTGCTGCTGTTTCCTTCGCCTTTTCGTCGTCTTACTTCCTCGGCGATCACCTCGACTACCCCTCGGCAATCCATGTCAATTTCCTCAGTAATATTCTCTCTTCCAACACTAAAAAAACTCTTATCTCCCCTCCTCTCCTCTCAACCAACATTACCAAACACCCCTCTCCGTCAACCACCTCCTCATCTTGACCACGACCTCCGCCAGCCCTTGACTCGCCTTTCATTAATGCCGCATCATCAGCAACCTTAGCCATAGCAGTCTCGTCCCTCTCCTCAAGTTTCTGTGATTATCAGTATGTAACTTTTCTTAACACGGTCTATTTATTTGTGAGTTTATTTCCTGCTCTACTATTTTATCGATTATATGCTACCACTGAAATCGTGAGTTGTGAGATTGTTCACTTTGAATCTACTAATCATCCATATTGATTTTACAAGCTTTACCATCATAACAAGTATCCGCATCACTTTATTTTAGATTGCGAACGGTAACATTGCACTTACAAGTTTTGTTAAACACATCATCTTGCATTATAATTTTAACTATTTTTCTACCCAAATCGTAATAGTTGGTGAAACATATTAAAGTTTATCATATCACTGATTACTAATTCATACGTATCACGTTTCACAACAAAATTACACAACAAATTTGAAATGGTATTTTAACAAGACATAAATCAAGTGATAAGAAAGAACATTCAATGGATGCATTGAGCAACTGAACCTCATAGCACACTACTGAAATTTGCATATTAAAGAAAAAACACGCGCGCACGCGCGCACACTCCAAATTGGCTGTTCTGAGAGATTTTCAACTATTCTGATTTTTAAATATTTATAATACTGTACAGAGCTAGGCCATTCACCATCAGCCACTCGATACATATAAGAACGGATACATGAAACTTCTTAAGCACTGTACAACCCACCCTGGTTTGCTGCCAGTCCTTGTGGCCGAAACTCTTATACCACCTCTTTCGAATGCCTGTAAGAAAATTAAACTCAGTTGTCTATCTTGTTTCTATTCGATGTCACAATCCTTTCGACGTTGTACTTTAAGTACACCCTGCTCTGATTCTCCTCCCACCATCGCTCAGCTTCCTTGTCGCTGAATCTCCTCCGGCTGTGTTTTGAAACCCATACATTTATAGTAAATAAATAACAAAGACGATTGAATTGTGTGATGAATAGAAGTTGTGTTTAGAAAATTCACCTAAATCTTACGCGCTTGAGGCCTTCTGGCCATTCGGCAAAACAATGATTGTGATGTACACACCAGGTTCGTCTTGCTCAATCCATTCGTCTCTTGATCCTTTTGCAACCTTTTGTCTTGTATCTTCTAATGTTACTGTATCATTTTGATGCTTATGTTCTCCTTTTCTGTCAATAATTGGATCCGAGGTTGTCATTGCTTCTGACACCTCTCTTTGGACTGGCCGAGGTGTAGGCACGTGGATGTTATCATCTGATATAGGCCTTTTGATATCTGTTTTGTGTTTCTGCTGAGAGTTTTTCGGACAAGGCATTCATCTGCACCAAAACATACTACATTAGCCATTCATGAAAGATATGGTTTTTTTTACTAAGATAATATTTCCTGTGAAGACAGCTATTCAAAGTGCTAAATCAGTATTGAGAGAATAATTCAATACTGAATCAAGGAATAATTCAGATTTTGAGGACCATCCTTGTGCAGGCTGATGCCTAAGCACTAGCATGGTTCAAATTTCACAAATAAAATGTTTGAAATCCAAGGTAGCCAGAAATATATGATGTTGCTAAAAAGTTATATGTGAAAGCTTGTTTCATGGAAATGGGAAGCAATCCTTACAGTGATGACGCTGACAATGTGCAAGAATATCTGCGAACCTCATATCTAAGACATTGTATACTGGTAAATGCACAGCCAATTAATACATAGGTTTTAATGATATATGAGAACAGGAGGTGAACTCATTATAACGTATGGTTGATTCCCATCAAAATGGGTTAGCCATGGAGCATATGTTTCCATAGAAAGAAGACCACGTTTTATGACCAGGTTATCAAAGCTGATGTTAACCCCCGAATTGATACCACACTCTAATATAATATGGACAACAGAGAGGCTTTCCATGAATCCCATAAAAGTTGCAATTAAAGAATCTTACCCCATTTCTTTTAAGAAAGAGAAGAAGGAAAAAAGAAAAGAAAAGAAACTTATCCTATTGCTCATCAAGTGCAAACACAATCTTTCCCTGAAAAAAAAAAAAAGCGCAAACACAATCACGGATCAATGAATTCTATTTTTTCATTATTAGTAATTATTATATGCCCATAAAGTCAAGTTTAACAAAGGAAGCAAAAAATCCATTGCTTTTGCATTGAGCCCTGCAATACTATAAATCTTAATCTTCTTAGTATTGAACTCTGCCAGTTCCTGGGCAAATTTGTCCACAATAAGGGCTATTCACCTTCACAGATTGTTAGATTATTCTTGCAATGTCAACTTTGATACTCAAGCAACTCTGTTCTTTTCTCCCAATGAATGATTCAATTTCCCTTGTTCAAATATATCAAGTGTTCCAGAACATCGTCAACTAGACTGCATAATTTTGCTCTTGTTCCTCTAAAGAAATTCCCATTGTTCAAATTTATCCAAGTCTCTCTGCACTAGATTTCAAGAAAAAAGGCTTACCAAGAAATCAAGAATCGTAAACAATTATTCATGTCCTTGCTAATGTATGCAAATAATGCAAGTATTCGATAGATTCAATCATTTCTAAAATTTAAATGGAACATCGACATGGACATGCTGACACAGACTACTTTACATGGAGAAATCTTACATGTTAAATCCCTAATAAGCTAGACATCACCAAGCGAAGTTACGTGTTTCTGATAAGTTCTTTAAAGTAGCAAACACTGATTTCTAATGAAGATGTCTGGAATATAGTATTGTCATATGGTAACATCAATTTCCGTGAATGATTATGACTTTATATAGACAATAATTATTCACTTGCTACTCTTTTTGTGTGTGTCTAGAATCAAGTGTCCACTCTTATTTATTTATTTATTTGAAGGCACAACATTATCAGTAATCAAGTATCAAGAGAAATTATCATTATGAAATCATTATATGCACTTACCTGATTTGTTAGAATTTTAATAACATCTTTAGCTGCTTTGCACTTTGCAGCTTCATCCCTTGCTATTGTCCAAGTCTCCTCAATTCTGCGTTTATACTGGCAGAGTTTCAGACTTTTTGCTTGACACTGTTCTGCAAGAAGTATTGCCTATAAGATAAGAACTAGAAGTTAGTCCTTGAAAATACATCGGTCTGAACTAAATATATGTCGAAGTACATTGTAAAGAGCTGAAGGAGCTCTAGGAAAGTTAATGAGTCATAAGAAAAATCTAGCAACATTATCCAATCACCGAAACATGTAAGTGTGTGCACGCGCGTGCACATGTGTACACGTGCCTGGACATTTGGCGCATGCTATCAGTAGGAAATAAACTCAAATACTTACCAACACAATAGATGGTCTGGAACTTGACTTTAATCATTGTTTACTTCCCAAAATCCAAAATAAAGATTTGAAGGTTTTCTAGCTATGTATCCAAGAGAAAGATACATAAGCTAATGAGATTATATTCGCTAACATCCAATATTGACTGAACTTCAGCCCATTAATTTAAGACATGATGAACTAGATAACTAGTGTAGATTTTCCAATTAATGTGGACCACTACCATTAACTATTTGTGGCCACAAAATGTTACAAAAATTTTATTGGAAGCCCCCAAATCAAACCTGCATTTTGCCCTTGCGCGAGTGTGCATGGATTCACGCATGTGCCATACATGCAAACACCCACGTGCAAGCACATTTTCAATTCTCGTGACATGCAGTATACACACATGAATGTGCTCACATACATATTTCCAATTCTCATGATCTCAGCTTTGTAGGAGGAATGGTAGTGTATCAATCTCCATCGGGGCCATCTAATGCATCAATTAGGACATTAAAGTAATAAGGACGCAATTAAGTTAATACTATATACGAGTATGAATATGTGGGTCAACCAACAACTTTACTTTTATGCATTTCATCCAATAAGAAAAGAAATAGAAAAATAAAGGGAGGAGTAACTCATAGTAGCTAGGCTAATGTTAATGTGCCTATAAAGAGTCGAGACAATACACACACAGATTTATGCAATCTGTTTTGTTGTGCGTCATCTTGACTCTTGACTATGACCTCATTGTATTCACTTTAAGGTGCTATAAAAATATTAAGGGATTATTAGCTAAGGAACAATCATAATAATAGCCATCAAGCCTTGTCCTCCTCATGGCAGGGCTAATAATGCTATCTCATTGACTTTCCTACCAGGGAAACATCCAGTGTGGCAGTGTCATCCTAAACTTACTCAAATTGTTTCTTGTTTTTAGTTCCACTTATATTAGTTACACTTTCCTACCTGGGAAAACATCTCATATTAGTTCCACTTTTTTTTTTTTCTGAAAATAATATCCATCTAGGTTCATGTCCAATCGAGCCCAACGGAAATCAGATTGAAATTGCTTCTCAATATTTCATGTGAAGAAGGTCACCTGTTTAACGTGACAGGCCGGTTCACACTAAAAGAGCAAGTAGGTATCACACTCACTATCAGTCAAGTGCGGGCTGTACACGCTAACATGGTCGCGAAGTAACAAATGGGCATTCTTGATAGAAACTTTAGGTTCTGACACTCAAGTTAGAGGATGTGGAAGCCCTAACAGAAAGAACTAGGCCCAAGAAGAGAGGCTAGCTAAAAGTCTTGAAACCCACATGATCAGAAGGGTAAATACATATTAGAGTGTTGGGTTCAAATTTATTTAACCATTTATTCACTTTTTACTATCAACGTGCTAAATCCACTGTGCAATTCCTTTTGTCATACCACCACTATAGTTACTCAGAATTTGGTGCCTTAACTATCATATTTACTATTTTTAGACTGCTTGTTTATGCCTTAACCAAAACTAAACAAATTCTAGAACTACATTTGGAAGTTTATTAAGAATATAAAGTTCATTTGGTAATATTAGGAAGGAGACACAAGAAACTAATAGTCCTTAACGAAACAATCAAGGGATTTCTTTTTTAAATTAAGGGGCTATAGTAAGAAAAATATCTATGTAGCCTAATTAATATTCTTAACCTAATATAGATAATTTCCAACTTTTAGTCCCCCCCCCCCCTGTGTATTTGAAATGTATGGCTTTTTACTTGTTAAAATAATCTGGAGAAATAATCTTATTGCCTCTGAAAATCCATGGTAAGAGAATTGCATAAGGGTCAAGGTTCCAAATAAGACCAATCAAATCCTCTCCTCATGAGACAAGAAACTATTGAATATTATGCATAGTATAAGCACAACTTGAAGTTTTTTTATAATGTTCTATACTTCCATGTAAAGGTTAGAGTAACTTTGAGTTGGGTGTTTTGGATTAGTTCTTTAATACTTAATATTATCATTCGAAAGTCTAGAGAATACTATATAGTAATATAAACTCAGTGCCACCTAAGCATTGCTCAAGCGACACTCTTCTTTCTAGAAAGTCATGTGTTCGAATCTCCCCATCTCCAGTGGGTAAGGTGATTTTTCAAATTAAATTTTGTAAGCGCATTAAGAGGCATATTATGCAAAGATTCGACTTTGCGGTGTAAAAAGGCAAGTAGGCTTGACTTCTCTTGTGGAGGTTCACTTACGGCAAACGAAGACTGCGCATGGAAGTTACTAGTAGATTCGTGAAGGCTATTATTGTAATTCATGAGTGTGCATTAGGCGTTTCTTTCTCCCTCATAAGAGTTTATTTACCCCGCTATGACGGTAGGAAGGAAACCCCCACTCCAGGGGGCTTTAATGTAAGCCAATGTGCCTTTCTAACACACACACACACAGACGTGTCGTTCCAAAAGGATTCGAATCCGAATCCTTCCTACTCAAATACCAACATCAACATTCAAATACAAGATCCACTCTATTGAAGTTGATCTATATTATTTAAAGTAACTAAAAATCAAAAATCAAGTATTTTGAATACTTTTGCCCATCCATCAAGCGGCGCAAAATGAACGACCAAAAGTAGTAAGTTGGTTAGATCTATGTCTTTAGACATACAAATTCTCGATCCGGTCATTTGATCATGATCTAAGCATTTAAAAACCCCTACACAACAATTTTGTTAGGTTTCAAATATTTTACACCGTTAAACTAACCAACACTAGTTAGGCCCTCTGTTCTCTCCTACTTGATGCATGAAAAAAAGTATTTAAAATACTTGATTTTTAATTCATAGATACCTGAAATAATATAGATCAACTTTAACGGAATGGATCTTGTATTCGGATGATGTATGATTGTATTTGAGTGGGAAGGATTTGAACTCGAATCCTTCAGGAACTACACAAGTGTGTGTGCTTGTGTGTGTAATTATATATATATATATATATATATATATATAATATATATATATATATATATTATATATATATAGGGGGAGACACTTGTGTCCTTCCAAAAGGATTTGAGCCTGAATCCTTCCCACTCATATTCAACCCTCCAACATTTGAATATAAGATCCACTCCATTGAAGTTGAGCTATATTATTTGAAGTATCTATAAATCAAAAATCAAGTGTTTTGAATACTTTTTGCCCATCCATCAAGTGGCGTAAATGGACGGCCGAGAGTAGTGAGTTAGATAAATCTATGTAAACATTTAAAAACTCCTACAAACTAATTTTTGTTAGGTTTCAAATGTTCTACACCGTTATACTAATAAACTCATTATTTAGGTCGTTCATTTTTCTCCTACTTGATGCATGGGCTAAAAGCATTCAAAACACTTGATTTTTAATTTATAGATACAAATGATATAGATCAACTTTAATGGAGTGGATCTTGTATTCGAATGTCGGATATTGGTATTTGAGTGGGAAGAATTCGGCCTCGAATCCTTCTAAAATGACACAAGTCTCTCTCTCTCTCTCTCTCTCTCTCTCTCTCTCTCTCTCTCTATATATATATATATATATATATATATATATATATATATATATATATATATATATATATGCAATTGATAGGATACTGTGTTATTTGCTTACTATATTAGTACTTTCAAATGTATTACTTTTACTAAGTATTAATATCGGTTCCACTTATGCTAACTCTTCATCTCATTTTGTCAAAAGCATCTGGAAACAAAATACTTGACACATCTTGCTTAGCATGCGCATAACATCCTTAGATGCCAAAAATATGTTAATCTAGGCCTTCTATCCCGTAGCCCCCCTTTACGCAAAAAAAAAACCCCATAGGACATGAGCATGTTTTCAAATATCGATCGATTTTTATGTATATCTGCAACACCATATTGGGTTTTGAGATACTTGATTCAATTTTACCCTATAAATATTGGCCAATTATTACCGATATCATCAATATTGCCAATATTTCTAGCCAATGTTGTTACTAAAAATCATTGACTGATACTAATATCGATGCCGAAATTTTAAACCATGATTATGATGTTCTCATTGAAAGAGCTTATTCTAAAACAAGAAGAAATCTATGACATTTAGGTCTGTTTGATCAAATTGGAAAGAAAATTGTTTAAAAAAGTTTATAGACATTTAACTTTTTCCAACTTTGTTTTAACCACATATAGGGGACCTTGGACGTTTACCTTTTTGTTACCGACAATTAAAGGGCACGGAAATACAAAAGTTTATCCCTGATCTCCCAAGTTCATCTATAAACAAGAAGAAATCACGTTATAATGCTAGCTCATGACATGAGAGGTCACAAGTTCAAGGTTTGATGCCTACTTGTCTGGAGGAAGTTTCTCCCTTGTAATAAGGGAGAAGGTGGGAAGTGCGAAGACCAGAAAATTTCTCCAGGGCAAAGGTGGGAGTTATCCACCTTATTCCTTCAAGCAACAGTTTAATTGGTAACCAAGCACACTTCCACCCTGTTCGTGCATTCATGCACACATGCCCCCAGTTTTGTGTGCACATGAGCACACACTCATAAACCCATCCCTACCGTCATAGGCGCGCACACGCAAAAAAAAAGAAGCATGCACATGTGTGCGTGCAGAAGCGAAGCCAAGAATTTTATTTAGGGGCATAATGACTACGAAATATATTATTTATATTGCTAATGTACATAAATATTTACAAAAGTAAAAAAATAAATATTATTTAATTTATTAATAATTTATTTAGTTTAAAATAATAATTTCACTAGTTATATAACCAAAATTTGTATTTAAATTCTCTTTTAACACACATTCAATGTATTTCTCATGCATTTTTTCATCCAACATCATTTCCCCCTTTGAATAACATCAATAGGTATTTGATTAAAAAAATAATAACATGTCTAAAAAATAGAAAAGTTGGCAAATAAATTACTAGAAACTTTTTAATTATGGGTTGTGATGACCTTTAATTCATAATTTTGTGATCTTCAATCATTTTATCTTCCTCTGTTCACACACACACATGCACACACAATAAAGACATGCATGTATAAGTAAAGGCAAGCCCACACCAATGTTTTGGTTGTTCCTGAATATAGCTTAAGCATCAACGTTCCTAAAAGGGCGCCGCGAGGGCAAAGGACAAAATCATAATAATGATAAGAGAGACCAGTTAAAATGATTGTTCTACTAATTTAATTCTATGAATCTTAAATAGCATTAAATATGATATGACCAAACTACAGAGAAATAACATGGGACAATCAGTTCTCCAATTGAAGATCATAGAATCGTCTTATAGAATCGTCTTATAGAAGGAGCATATTACCTCAGCATGAAGCCGCTTTAGTTCTTCTGAGAGAATCTTATCTATTTCAGTCAAATCTTGTTTTAAGCTGCTAGCTCTTGGAAGTAATGATGAGGATACAAATTGGTCAGTTTGTGAATGAGCATGATTGTTATCTGACAAATCTTCTCTGAACATTGGAACACACAAACTAGAATTTTCTCTAGCTTGTCCACTGAATTGTAAAGGGCATGACACCTGGCCCCATCTTTGAGCTTCGCGTAAGAAAGGTGGAAACGAATCTTGACAGCTTCTGTTTCTACCTTGCAAGGATACTGCTTTTCCTTGTATGGATTTGATATCCTCATTAGAGACTTTAGGGGAAAACAAGTTTGGTTGACCAAACAGAGCTTCTTCTCTTCTTAGTGTTTGATCATAAGAACTCTTTAGTCTTGTCAACGGCTTTCTTGGACTTATAAGTTGCTCATTGATTCTAGGTTCCACCAGCTTTTGTAGCTGAACAAAGCATGAATCACAGACACGATACTTCTTGTCTTTATTCGGTGCCAAAGACGCATTCATGGCTTTTTGACTGCTACAGGAATGACAGAACACAAAGCCGCAATTATAACAATTATGCTTTTTCCTAGTAAACCCAAAAATCATCTGGCATCTACTGCAGACTGATTGGTCCTTGCTAGAAATAGATTTATGCGAACAAATCACTGCAGTAAAACTAGATCCACAGGCTACGCTATGTACATGCCTATCTTCCAAGGCCTCAACTAATGTCGGATAGTTTCTATCCCTCGTATCCCCTAACCCTAGCCTTCCATTTTCTCCCTTCCCCCAAGTGTAAACTTTTCCCTTTGCCGTCAGCACTGCTACATGAAACGAACCTGCTGAGATATCCTTAACAAATTCACTTTTAAGGCATCCTTCAACAGTTGCAATTGATGTGTCCTTGGCCTGAGGATTCCCCAATTGCCCATAGACTGCACTTCCCATTGTAAAGACTATACCTGTAACTGTGAGTGCAACAGTTAGAGTTCTTCCGCAAGACACTTGAAGAAAATCACAGTCCACAAGAGAAGCTACACATGTTGGGAGAAGCTTCCTCTCCTTATTGGAATGACCTAACCGGCCTTTATCACCGTCACCCCAGGTGAACAGTTTGCCACCAGGAGTATTGCTCTTAGAACGGCTGGTCATAACTTCAACAACCGCAGCCATATGCCAAGGGCCGCATGCCACAGACTTTACTCTCAATCCTTTTAGAGACGTTACTTCTTTCGGCTGAGAAACACTTTGTATGTTCCATGCCCGAGAACTCCAAATGTCCCATCACCATAGGTGAATAGCTGCCCGCTAGAGGAAATAACAGCCGTATGCCACTCTCCACAGGTGACCCGTGATATATGTATGCCGTCCAAGGGTCCAAGTACTCTTTGGGGAAACCACTGGTTTCTCCTGCTTCCATGGTCATAATAATCCTTGACCCATGATTGCTGTCGCCCCATGAATAAAGCTCACCGGCATTTGTTACTGCACACGTGTGATGTGATCCACAGGAAATCATTTGTACATTGATACCATTAAGTGAATCAATGACTTTGGGGTGAGGTACATCGATATTGATCTTGTGCCCCAATCTCCCACCATGCTCCTCGCCCCAACAGAAGACTTCACCCTGTTTAGTAACCAATGCAGCATGCTTCTCCCCGCAACAAATGCTGTTCACTTCGAGCATTCTGGTGGATTGCAATAGTCTAGGGACTAAAGTATCAGACTTATAGTCAACATTCTCGAGTGTATCATACCCCTCACCCAGGAATCTTCCTATTCCTTCTCCCCACATGAATACATCCTTCAAAGCATCAGTCTTGTCCACTGCCAGAGATCCACGATCAGACGAGCTGATTTTAGAACTGAAATTCATCCATTGGTCCTTGAACAGGTCAGAATCTTTCGGCTTTCTAAAACTCTCTGATACCGCATGAGGTAAGTGGGGTAGCATTTCATCCAGTAAAGGTTGCATATCTGATAAAGTTCTTTGTCCTGAAGGATGAAATATATCAGAGGAACCTAACACGCTCTCTGAAAAGAATCTCTCTAGCAGCGACCGTGGAGGACTTCCATACAAACTGTGCACCTACACAATAAGAATTGCATTGAAGATATTTCAGCTGAGATCTTTAAGAGGAATCATGATGAAAGGTAAGGATATTTTGCAAAGCAAAAGGCATGGTGCTAGATCACATTAGATAAATCTTTAAAAGTAAGAAAATCAGTGCTAGCTTATGAACCTTTGACAATTTTGGCGAATCTTCAAGAAGTCCTTGTCTGTATTTTCTCGGAACATGGGCAACAGGACTGCTAGCACAGCTGCGTGCGCCTCTGCTAACCCTTACATTGGCCAAAGGTCTGGGATGAAGGGAAGCAGACAATAATGCTGTCAAGCCTAAAAACCATAATTCAGCCTGCTCCCTGTCTTTGCATATCTATGCCCAAGAAATACGAGGAACAATGAAATCAACAATTCAGACAAGTAGCAAATCCAAAAATGATTAAGACTGTAATTGTCTAAGTTAGTACTAGAAGAGATAGCTTGAGGAGAAATAGTACCAGATCAAGTGACCGTTCACCGTTCTGATAAATAAGTGAAAAAGACTGGGTCTCCTTTTCTGGCTGAGGTTGTCGAAGAAAATTTACCTGGAACAGTGTAAACTTTGTGAAAAAAACTAATCAGCTTAACAAGCCAAGAAAGAATAAGAACTTCAATTTTGAAGTGCATACTGTTTTCTGTCCAAGAACAATCTTGGAAACTGACTTCAATTTTAACTGTTTTTCCTTTTCACCTGAGTACCAAATTAAAACCTTCTCATCCTGAAAGCAAAATGACATTCTTGTTAGTTTCTGTTGATATCAGCCTTCTATCTACATAGCTCTATTAATAAGCAATAGAAGAGCTTGTGATTCCAAATTTCCTTGCTGTTTGTAGTTCAACTTGCAACTTTCACAAAAGTTCAGTTATCAGAGAAAAATAGTTAAATACTCACGTTCGTGACTGCAAGAAAAAACCTCATTATTGGGACTTTTTACAAAAATTGAAGGAAACCAAGGCTAAAGTATACAGTATTAGATTCAATCAACTAATAACAAATAGCCTAAAAAATGATAAGATATAATATATCAGTTATTCAAAAAAATGATAATATATAAGGCAAGTGAGCGCCCGAAGACCCATCATATTTTTCTAATATAACTACATATTTTGAGGTTTTTTTTGGAGCAAATATAGCTACATTTGCACTGGAAACATGTTTAAATCCGCAATTAGCATTTCACGATACTAACCGTGGACAGCCTGAAAGGGCAAAATTTAGGCTTTCCTCTCCTTCCATATTTCAGAAGATGTGCACCCTTCTTCAAAGCAACAATGGCCTATTCAAGACAAACAGTTAAGCTTGTAAATATGAAGAAGAATCAAAAAATCAGAGGACAAATACAAGCTAATTCAAATAACAGGCCAGCAAAAAATTTTTGACAACAAAGGGGAAGAAAAATTCCTGTGAATATGTTATGGGCAACCTTGAACCTGTGACTACTCCTTCATTGAAGACAACAACGATTCTAAAGGAGCTATTAATTATGTGTGAACAGAAAACAAGGAAATTTGAACTAGAATTTTCTGTACACAATGAAAAGAGAAACCAATAAATTTGATGTCCCCTTGTCTTAGTTACCACAATTGCTTCATCTTCTCAAAGAACAATAAAAAAGCAAAGGTAACAGTTTACAACCAAAACAAAGCTCAAGATAAAATTTAACAAAATTCATACCCTCTATATATCTCTAATGCAATATCTCTAATGCAAATTCTGAATTAATGCCAGGAAATACACTTCATAAAGCAAAAAATGATTTATATTAGAGATCAATGGCAAACAATACAAACAATGGCAGTGGAGTTGTAATCGAATATACTCTTTGATGACATAAAACCCAAAGCCCTGCTCTAAAATCCCAAAAACAACAAAACAACAACAACCCATCTCACCTAAAAACAGAACAAAAGTATATCCAATCCCATCTCCACCACCACAAACCAAACCCAAATCATGAAATGGGTACATAAAAAAACTAGCAGAAAATTGAAACCAAAATCACAAACCTGCTCAATTCCTCTGTCCAATGGAGCTCTCCTTATGGATTTCTCAGCCATCTCCTTGTAATATTCCCCCAAGATTGGTCATAAAAGATGGAAGTGAAAGAAAGAGGAAACAAAAGCAAAAGCAAAAGCAAAAGCAAAAGCAAAAGAGTGCTGAGAGGGAGTTAAGAATGCAAATATTTGCTATAAAAGGAAACAAAGGGAGCAATTAAAGAAGCTGGCTGGGTCACAGGAGAAGACACAGTAGCAGGGGATGGTGAAAAAGAAAAAAAAATGGAAGAAATTAATTTTTGCTATGAGAAAGAAGGAGAGAGCTACAGGGATGCACTGATCTCTCCTCAGACTTCTCTCCCCTTGTTACTCCCACAGAGAGACAGAGAGACAGAGAGAGAGCTTCTTTCATTCTGATCAGAAATCTAGGCCCTTCATTGGGCTCTCCACTGTTGTTCTTGTCATTTGTGCACACACAGAGAAAAGAGGAGAGGAGCACGTGTGCTTCGATTGCTGTTGCAGCTGCTGGTTAGTTGTAAGTTGTTGCTTGTCTACGTTCAGCTTCTCTCTCTGAGCGCTGATGATGCTGTTTTGG
>JAVJIF010025952.1:0-72101 GCA_038442645.1 Agave tequilana
CAGTTGCTACAGTTAATTTTGTGGTCATGTACTCTCACTTGTAGTACACTTACAGTTCAAAACAGTTACTTGATAATCAATATATAATTTAATATTATTAATATTTTAATATTTTAAATAGTGTTCATTTCTTATTTAATTATTTTATATTTTTAATCTTTAATTTTTTATTGTTTTTAATATTTTTTAATATTTAATATTTTACTATTTTAATTTAATATTTTTATTTAATATTTTATTTAATACTTTATTATTTTATTAATACTTATTCCATTTTTTATATTTTATTTAGAGTTAATATTTTATTAATATAACAATTATACTTTAATATAAAATTACTATATATTTAATTATTTATTTTTTATATAAAAAATTACTTTATTATATCATAATATATTTTATTATTTTATTAATATTTTATTATGTTAATATTGTAATAATAATTCAGTATAATAATACTATAATGATCATTTGTTATTAAATTATAATTATATTTTACTTTGTTAATTTTATATTTCTATATATTACAATAAAATTTATATTATAATAATTTTCAAGTATTTTTAATATTATAATATTAACTATATTTTATTATTGTTGTAAGATTTTTTAATATTTATATTTTATTAGTATTCTTAAAATTTTATTAATGTTCTTTAGATTTTTTTTAAATTTTATATTATTCATTTAGTTAATATTTTAGTAATATTTTACATTTATTTATATTTCTATTTTTATTAATATTATTGTATAAATAAAATATTAAGATTATTAATTTTTTATCTCAAATTTATTAATACAATTTAATTTGCAATAGTAGATTTAATTTAATAGTATTATATATATTTAAATCACTGCTACAGTTTATTTTGTGGTCAACTTTTCCACTTACACTTTTACATTACCACCCAAACACCGTAAAACACAATATACTTTACCATTTCACTTTCACTTTATCAACCAAACACCGTAAAACACAATATACTTTTCCATTTACACTTCACTTTATCAACCAAACACCGTAAAACACAATATATTTTTTCTGCTACAGTTCACTTTTTCCATTTCTCATTTTACGACTTACGACTTGCGACGTTTTGCAACGAAACAAACAGGCCCTACATTTAAGAACCAAAGGCTGGAGGGTAGAGAGACTAGAAATTCATACTAGCACGACTCCCTCCTCATTCTGTGTCTTGTGGATGGAATTCGAGCCGAATTAGTACAAAAAAAATTTCAAGTCTTTCTTTATGCTATGAGCCGTAAACCATTCATTATACTGCAATACCGCATAATAAATGTGGTAAAGATTTTTCATCACGAATATTAGACGGTCGATCCACACTACAAGCTAGAGTAGAGAGCAGAAGTGAAATGTGTGTAAGTAAAACACAACGCAAGCTCAGGAATTTTACCCTTAACTCGGAAAAACCACGGGAGGGAGGAGAAACTTCACTATAATTCTCTAGTTACAGGAAGTACAGTGATTTGAAAAGAGTGAACAGAGTTCAGATTTTCAGGGTTTATCCCCTGCTTCGCTGGAGAAGAGGTCTATTTATTCTCCATTGAGATTTTGACTGTTATTCTCTGATCATGGGTGGATCTGCACGTTTCGCACGTTGTAACGGCCGCAATGTAGTGTCAATTTGTTGGGATTACATGTTGATAAATCCGTCACTATTCATAACTGCCCGTGTGAGGGGTATTACACGTTATGAACATGAAAGAGAATCGGGCTGCATAACGGATGGTGGAGATTGGGGATGATCTGTTGCTAAGCTCGGATTGAGGGCTTTGGAGTTTTCGGGACGGAGGAAAATTCAGGATGTCTGAGTGACAGAGTCTTCAGGGATGGTCTGAAGCACAGAAGCTGCTGGGTGGATTGAATGATGTAACAGTCTCGAAGGTGGTGCTCAGTTGCTTGAGCACGTGTTACCATTCTGACGAGGGTCAATTTTTGACCACAATACCAACAAATTCAAAACATTAATGCTCCAATAATTTGGGGTTATCCAAACCCCTTAGCTTGATTAAACTTTTAACTATTAAAGACAAGGACTTTAGTCTATCTTATCTTCTAAGCAGGGTTAGAAAAAGGAGGTAAATTTATTAAATGTTAACCATAATCACCCATGGGGCTATTTCATTAATTTTAACATTTGGGTAAATTATACTCCTATAGGCGGGATACCTCTTATGGATATTTGAAATCAAATATAATGTCAATTATGAACTTGTTGAGTTGGATGTCGAACAAAGAGTCTCACGCCGACTGAACATATGGATGGTCTTGGGTATATAAAGATTTGGACAACTCCACCTAGAAGACTAGTGTGGGTGAAGTTCAATCCCTCAAAGGCGCAAAAGGTACATAGGCCTCTATAAAACTGGTTCGGCTCTCGAAGATTTAACAGTGGTGTTCCTGATTCACGTAAGGCGTGTGTCCGCCGTCTGCACAATGAAGAGGAGTAATAGGCTTACGCCCTCCACGCGATGAAGAGTTGTGATCTAGATAGACCATCGGCTAGATATTGGGATGGTCATGAGTATATAAGAATTTGGGTAACTTCACTTAAAAGGCTAGTCTTTTGAAACGAAGCCACAGGTGTAAGTACGCTTAGAGGGGAGTGAATAGGTGTACGGCTAATATATGAACAATAATTCAGAAATTAAAACTTAAATTGCAATACACTTAATGTAACCAACGAGTGTAGCCGAATTCCCGGTGAAGGACTCTGAACTAACTCCTCTTGATTCCTCTGAATAAGAGCTGAGGTGCTATATGAAGCTCTCGTTGTTAAACACAAGTGAGGCACACACAAACAAGCCAAGCATATAATATATGAATGAGCAATATGAAATGATGCAAGGCACAAGTAATAGAGAGGGAGTTAGAGAAAGTGGATCAATCGCAAACACACGGATATGTTTCGAGGTTCGACCACACAGCTCTACGTCCCCGCCTTCACACAGAAGAATTTTCACTAACTCATCCACACAGGACTCCCACACAGGGAATCTCCACTGAGAATTTGGGGCAATACAATAACTGGGAGTACACAACTCCTCTCTCAACCAATACAACCTCTCACTGGAGGCAATGCACAACCAACACAAAATCCACCTCATACAAAAGGGGTAGGCATTAGCCAATAAACATCAATCACCTCACACTTGAGGTGAACCGGTCTCAGTTTTCCATAATATTTCCATATTCATAAACATTATATTGATCCACAGATTATCATCACATCTCCAAATTATTGAAAATTTTGGCAGCACTTCCTCTGTAATACAGAGTCTACTTGATACACTGACACAAACAGTTCTATATTCCTCATCAACCAGATATGTGTATACAATATCCCATGCAGTGATATATCACATTTTCGGCTTGACATCGCCTACTTAAAATCTCGCACATCTATCATATACATACAACACAAGATAACCAATCAAGGACTTACTTGAGAATAATCTCCTTAGTGTCAACATCTAACATAAGCCAACCCCAGATAATACTCACAAGAACTTATACACAAGTCTACATATATACATCATCGAACTAATTCATGTATCTGCAACTAATCAGTCTAACTATAACATCAACTCTATGTACATGCATATAACCCCATTACTTAATTACAACTCAATATAGAAGCTTGATAGGCCCACACAATGAATGTTGTGCACCCTTCCAGTGCCCTACCCTTGCCTTTAGCTGCTATTTATCCCTGGTTTGCCCTGAAAAACATGAAGTTATGGGTGGGTGAGCTCGACAGCTCAGTGAGTGGAGTCAATATCATTCATAAAATGTAGCATAGCATTAACAATGTATAGCATTCATGATACATGAAAATAAAATGAATGTGGCGCATGAAGTATGTGATAGTGAATAATTCTTCCTGATTGTGTATTTACTTCCAACTATTATTGATAGATGCACACATGACCAATATCAGGTGTCTCCACTACCACATACAATAACACATCAACATACCTTTAGTGTCACACACTCACATACATATATACATCAAATATAGCCATTTATTCTCAGTCATTTGTAAGATACGAATATAAGCATATCATAGCCCCGTTTTCGCACCCCGCCCGTGCAATACGGGTCCCTTCCTCCCAATTGATAGGTATGGCACCGTCTTCGCACTCCGCCCGTGCACTACGGGTCCCTTCCTCCTAATATAATGTATATGGCACCGTCTTCGCACTCCGCCCGTACAATACGGGTCCCTTCCTCCTAATAAGATATATGTACACATACATCCAAATACACACAAGTTCGGCACATTCAATTTCATAAGCTCATGTATAAAGCACATCATTTCATATATGCAATGATACTCTCAATTAGTACTTGCCCGTTACCATGTATTCTTATGCAAAATCCGCACAATTGACTTAGCCAAGCATATCACATATACATTTATATGTACAAAATCAAGTAACATACACCAATCATATTCATGTCAACCCTAATGAATTCTATTCCGTAACATGCATGTCAATGCCATTGTACACTATACTTCATAATGCAAGTCGCATATGCAATTAGGTAAAATGCTATATCAAACAATTATTATCCATATTTGCAATTAGGTATAATGTAATCCAGTTTATTAAAAAAAAACCCCACTCACCTTCAAGTTGAGCATTCTTACAAGGGTTTCGTATCGAGCACCGCCTCGTGTTTCCTTTCTGAATAACCGCATCGGACACCGACATGTCAATCCCCCTATTTGATAGTAGCAAACAACATCACATATATAACTCTTAATTGAACATCAAGTGGATTACAATGTTCTCGTAGGGGCCGTTTGTTTCGCGTAAAACTCCGTAATTCGTAAATGACTTACTACCCAGTTACAACTACGGCGTTTGTTTGGACCGTAATTCGTAAAAGACTTACGTAACTCAACTAACACTCACTTGCAACCCAGTTACCACTCACTTACATCCCAGTTACAGTTAATTTTGTGGTCATACAAATTTGTATTATTTTTATATTAATATTAAAAAATTTTAATATTTAACTTTTTTAATATTTATTTACAGTATTAAAACTTTTAAAATCACCAAATAGTTAATTTTGTGGTCAACTTTTTCACTTACGACTTATACATTACGAACACCAAACATCGTAACACCGTAAAATATAATACACTTTCCACTTTACAATTTTATATTACCAACCAACACCGTAAAATTTATATACATGTAACTCATTTACAATTGTAAAAGACTTTACCAATTACAACTACGAATTACGGTCAGTTACGACAACCAAACAGACCCGTAGAAGAGACTTATTTTATAATTACGTATTGCTAGCCTCTTACCCTTGAGAGTATACCAACATGATTATCATGTCTATTTCACGGTTTCTAAGACAATGTTATGTTTCTAATTAATACTTTTCATGGAGTCCATTGCCCAACCCCAATTTTTACTATTAAAGCAATCACATAGCCACATTCTATTAAAATCTTCTTGCCCACAATATTCATTTAATTAATAACCTTACCCAACAAGTTCTCACCTTCATTGGGAGAGTTCTTCACAAATCTTTTAGCTTCTACATGGTCCCAAACGATCCTATTCAAGAGATCATCAAGATATCTTTTAATACTAGATTCCCCATATCCTTGAAGGTTAACACTATCTATATACAATTTTTCTTCAAAAATTCAGATCAGAATTTATCAAAGGCTAAGATAAACTTACCTCAAAAATTCAGATTTAGGGCTAAATTTCACTTCCCCAAAACATGGGTTTTTCCATAGGGAAAGTTCTCTTTTCCCTCTCCGGCCACGGAGGCTTCCCCCCTCGAAACCAGGCCGGCCGCGGCCTGGTTCTGCTGCGTGCGCGCGGCTGCGCGCCCCCTGCGCGCGCTGCCCGCGGCTGTGCGCGGCCGCGTGGTGGCGCGTGGCCGCGAGCCCACCACCTGGCTCCGGCCGGGGTTCAACTGAGAGAGAGAGAGAGAATTGGAGGGAGGAGATCTAGGGTTCAGGTGGAGAGCAATTTCTTTTACAGAGAGGAGAGAAAACTCTCCCTCAGATCTTAACGTAAGGGAGAGACACTTTTGCATAGAGGCCCCCATAAACCTAGTTATTAACAAATTAACATCCCCCAAATTGCCACTTGGCTAAAGCTAGGATCAAGATGATCCTAGCCCTACATCTCATCTCTTCATGCTCACCTAACCCCTTCCACTAACTCCAAATAAAATATTACAAACACCAAGTATTTAGATTAAACCATGGGTATGGTTGGTGGGGGGTAAGTATATACCATGTATAAATATTTACATGTATTAGAATATGTGACACATTATTCATACATGGTTATTCCTTACATTAATCCTAGATGTATTTACATCTCACACACTTGTGATAATTTATTGACACCAATTTCTCACTTGATCATAAAAAAAAAAAAAAATAAATATATATATATATATATCAAGGTTTTGCATTCTGCAACACTAATTCATGATTAAAGTACGCCGAATATTATAGTTATCAGTCCCAATTATCCGGCATTAACTCACGGCTAAGAATTAAAATATTCTTTAGGAAAGGAATAAATAGTAAAAATTTTGGGATGTTACATGAGGGATTCCAACACAAACTCCACCTCTCACTATAGGGAGCTAAATACAATCTCCACCTCTCACTAGAGGAGCCAAAAACCACTTCTACTATCACCTCACACTTGAGGGATACCAAATCAATCTCCTCTCACTAGAGGGATATCACAATGAAGGAAGTTTACAACTTGGTGGTCTATCTCAACCACAAACCAAATTTCTTTTCCCACAAAATAAAGATTCTAATAGATAGGATAGAAGATAAGCTCAATTGTGAGAAAACAAAGTGTTTGGAACAAAGAAAAATGCTTGGGAGAAACTCCAAATAGATATAGAATTTTTAGACCAAAAACCAATTCCCAAAGGACTATTTTCTTTAAATTTCCAACACTTTAAAAACAAACAGAGAATAAGAATTTTAAACCCAAAAACTTTTTGCTGAAAAATACTTAAGGAGTATAGAATTTTTCTTTCTAAAAATCTTACCTAAAACAGTCTAAAAAACCCCCAATATATAGGCCAAAAGAAAACTAGCCGTTGGGGTCCAGTCAGCAGCTTGGACGGTTGTCGGTCGACCGGCCCGGTCGACCGCCACGGTCAAATTTCTGACCGTTGGGGCAGCGGTCGACCGACCCGGTCGACCGGGGCCTGGAACAGAGAGCAAAGCTCTCTGCCAGTCGACTGACCCGGTCGACCGACCCTTCAGCCAGACTGGCGTGCGCGTTCTGTGCACGTCGGTCGACCGACTCCTGGCTTGGTCGACCGGTCCTGTTGACCGACAGAAGCCAGAACAAGACTTTTCAAGATTTAAAATTTGGGTTTTTAATTATCAAATCAATCCCATAAAATCTCTAAAAATTCTCAAAAATAGTTTCAGTATAATACTTTGATATACAAATATATTGAGTAAAATCAAACCATATTATAAACATTTTGAACTATTTTTGTAACTTAGAAATTTTGCGGAAAACCAAAATCCGTTTTTTTCAAAACTTGAATTTTTGAAACGAAAAATCGTTTTGTCCAAAACTCATCCAAAAGCAAAAACATGATATTTAAACAACTTGAAGCATGTTGTATATAGATATAATCCAATATACATATAAAGATATATATCAAGATTTTTGACTTTAAATCCGAAAATAAGTTTTATTAAAATACCAAAACTCCAAACTCATGAAATAGACTATCAAACTAAGTTTGTTTAAATAGTTGAAGCATAGATGTATATAGAACAAATCTATATACATTAAACCATGTAAACTTGTTTTGATTCTATCTATTCATGAAAACCAAGATCGGTTAAACCAAAACCGAAAATCAAAACATGAAATTTAAACAAGTGTGTGTGTGTTGTGAACTTAAGCATATCACACTATCTAATCTTTACAAATGGATCTAAAATATAAACTAAATAATGTACCAAAATCTTCTTGTAGAGCGCCGTCTCCAAGTCGACTCGATCCAAACGTGATCCACCGAGCTTGACTCCAACGAGTGCTAGATATGAACTTTGATGCTCGGGCTCTTGAAGCACAATGCAAAAGCTCCAAAACACCTTTGTTGAAAGTAATCACCTACTAATATCTTAGTTAAGTATCTGAAACTAAACATCACAAGATTATTAATAAACTATAATTACATGAGTTAATCATCATCAAAACTAGAGTGGAAGGCCTCTGGGCCAACACCAGGTTCTTACAGGACTCTCATAAAAGTTATTCTAGATCTCCACAGATGTCATGTCTGAGATTGGACTAGCTCCACAACCAGGCTCATTTGATTCTAGCAAACACCATTCAAAGAACTTCCTGTGCCAGTAAAAATTCCAGATTTGAAATTCATCTAAGCTGCCAAATCTCGATCCAACCAAATTGTGCAGCAGATATACCTATTTCTTTTTCTCCTTAACGGCAATTGTGGGCCTCACAGAATATATGTTACTATCGAGGGAGGTTACTTTGCTGAATATACTCCAAGTCCAATAACCAAAAGAAATTAAAACACTTAGTGCACACATAAAAACATATACCTGATCCCTCACTTGGAAATTATTACAGGGCTTGTCACTGTAGTGGTTCTCAGTTGGTGAATCAACAAAGGATATAAGCAACGGGGGTAATTCAATCTCATCGGGGGTGCTCTGATGATCCTCTAGTGGTCGCTTCAACTGCAGCAGCAGCAAAAAATATGCGAATGCTCGTACTCAAAAGATTGTCGGGTTGTCAACTTGTCAGTGTCAAGAGGCAACTCTTAAGAGACGAATTAGATCAGCCTCATTCACAGCTCTAACAAATAGACCTTGAGTGAAGTTTTGTAGTCTCAGCAAAGTTTAACAAGGTGGCTGGCGGTAGAAAAAAATCCAAGAAGCATCTCATCCACATGGCCAACAGGGCTGCTTCTCAAATTTAAGGCGCCCTATGCGAAAAAGTGAATACAGGACTTTTTTTTATATACTTATAAAATATCAATAAACATCAATTTGAATTCCTACAGCAAAATTTATAGTGCAAGTGTGGATTGTAATAATATTCTTCTTAATTCAAGATATTTCATGTAACTTATGGTAACAAAGGAAGTACATCTTTTCATCTTGGAAAATGATCAAACACTAAAAATATGAGCCATCAATTTTTTTTTCCTTTTCCATATTTGTACATATAAATCCTAATCATTGCCTTTATGAACTGATTGAGATGAAAAGATGACAATCCTCTATTTTTCCGGCAAAGATGAGACCATTCAAATCCATGACAAGCGAGGGTCCTTTGAAGCATTGCCTATTCCTCACTCGTGTTATGAGAGAAGAGAAACCTTCATACATATTATAGGCTCAAGCCTGTAACACATCTTGGGCCTTAAATTTTTCTGGCCCAGAAACAGTGAAACAAACCGGGAAGGTTGAGAGGGCTCGACTCAATGTCGTTTTCTAATCGAACGGGACCAGAGAACGCCGTGGCCGGAGGTTTATCAATGGAGATCCATCGCTGAGAGGGAGAGGGGGGGAGAGAGCTTTCTCAAAGCTTTCTCAAGGGTGGAAAAAAAAGGAGAGAGGAGAGAGAAAGTTGGGGGGCAAAGAGAGAGATGAGCGCTGTACTTTCTCTCTTGCCATCCTCCTTTCCCTCTCAATCTTCGCTTTATACAAAGAGAAAAACCTCCCCTTTTCACCTTAGCTCCCTCTTACATTCTCCTTCTAGGGTTAGGGTCTATCGAGACAGAAGCAGCAGCAGCTCGGAGAAATTTTCTCGCTTCTACAACTCTGGAGCCCAATTTGGGCCAGGTGCGTATCTCAGATCCTGTCCCATTCGGTAATTTCCATAATTCGAAGAATTTGGACATCAGGCCTGAGTTTTGTTGAGATTTAGTTGATCTTTTGTCTTTTTGTGTATGATTAGGGCTTTCCTTTGTTTTCATCTTTGAGTTAATTGGGACATCTCAAATGTTGGATTTTTCTGAAGTAAATATGGTAACTTTAATACCATCAAAGTCCATAATAGATCTGTTTCCTTTGCTGTTAGCTGCACCGACCATGAGCGATTATGCTCTTCAGGAAATTAGAGACATTTGTGAATGGGATTTTAGCGATTTGCTCTATATTGCATTGTTGCAAGTTTCTACTTGTTGATACTTAATATGTCTGTGCTATTTCTTCCTGTCTCTTCACTTGTCCATCTATTTGTCATTTTTCTCAAGTTGCCACAATTATCAATATCTGCAACTCTTGTATCATGATACTAGTATACAGCCCCAAAAAGAATTTGCGAAAATATCTTTTAGTATTTATTCTTAGAAAAGGAACTGATAAACATGCATAACGCATGAGTATAGTTGGCTGCCTCAAATTTCTTCCGCATGTTTCACTGAAAATCTTACTACAATCATCAGATGGGTGTGTACCCGTAGTTGTATGGCCGAGCTTTTACCATATTCCTTCATGTCAATATTTGCGGCATTTGCTGGCTATGCACTGTATTTCACTATTTGGAAGCTACATACTGTCACTCAATCCTAGAGCTTGCATAGAGGCTGTTTTTAAGCATGCTGCATCGGGTGCCATCAACGGACAAACTTAACGTGAATAAAATAACTTGTGTTCCGTCAACAGAAACAAATTCTTCTTATCAGTTGGGCACAACGGACATATATCTAGCAAACAAAATCACAGCAAAACTGTGCAAGATCTAATAAAGACATAATATCTTATCAATTTGGGTTTTCTGTTTGTTTTCAATCTCAATTTAGCCAACTTGAGATGAATATTATTTTCAATTAAACTTATTGAGTAAATATCTTGGTCTTGTTGCTAGAACTACTTATTTTCCCTTATTCTGGGTTATGTAATTTATTGCATCTTTCTGTGTAGGTGTTTGCAAGGCCAGTCAAGCTGTCGACTTGTTTCCATCTGTTTGTCCTGAAATTGTTGTTAGAGATGCCCGTCTGGAGGACTGTTGGGAAGTGGCAGACACTCACTGCAGCTGTTTCTTTCCAAACTATACCTTTCCAGCAGACTTGGTTCTGAGAATTGACAGATTTGTGGCACTGCTCTCCGGATTTTCAGTACCTCCTGGTTGCACAAGGGCATGTCTAGTTGCTGTGACAGGTGCTTCTGGGAATGATCCCCTATGTGTTGGAAGCGAGGACATCAAAGTTGGGGGGTTCGAAGGAAAGTTTAGCTTCAATAGAGGGTCTGTTGCAGGAATTCTGACAATAGATACAGTAGCAGATTTCCTTCCTAGGAAAGGGCCATTTCGACAAAGAAGGTAATACATCATATATTCAGTGATATTAATATAATTCATGCCATGTACAGCTTTTCCATGATAGAAGCTGTTAGAATAATATAGAGAATGTGAGAAAGCTTGAATGGCTTTCTCCTCTTTGATTCTTATTTATAGTAGATAGAGTTATGCAATAGATTGTATCTAGACACCCACATGATACATTGTATCTAGACACAATTTTAGCACTCCCCCTCAAGCTGGAGCATAGATATCAATCATGCCCAACTTGTTACAAAGACTAGTAAAATATCTTCTAAACAAAGTTTTTCTAAACAAAAAAAAAAAAACTACAAATACAAAATTGGTAATCTAATGCCACACTGTTGAATTTTTGATGTCGACGTTGGAGTTGCCAATCAAACCAAACCTCCGTGTAAAAAGTTAAATATTCATTAATGCCTTGAGTACAAATAGGATTTTAGAGTTTTCTAAAATCAGTAGAAGGAGAGATTTTGAGAGATCCTCAAAATCAGTAGGAGAGTTTTTGGGAGATCCTTAAACTCAGTAGTAATAGATATCCGCAGTAGATGTAGAATCGATCAGCAATAATAGAGATCGGCAGGAGTAACGAAAGCAACAGACAACACCATCTGATGATTCAACAACAGCGAAAGTTGATGGCGAAAGACAGTAAAGGAGGCGATATTTAATGATGGCTAGGGTTTTTAAACTTGGAGGAGGCTAATTTTTTTTTAATATAGAGATGACTTTTTGTTTTAGATGAACAGTATCGCCGCGGTACTGTTCAAATGAATAGTAAATTTTTTTTTTAAAGATATGAATTCAAATCGCATTTGATCTTAAAAAAAGAAAAGAAAAGGAAGATAAGAAGAAGAGATGAAATAGATAGTTGACGGCTCGGGTTAGGGTTTTCTTTGTGGCGGCTAGGGTTTTGGTGGGTTTAGGGTTTTGGTGGTGACTAGAGTTTTTAAGAAGGCGATGATGGAAGAGGAACTACTCTGATAGAATAATATAGAAAAGAATATGAAAAAGCTTGAATGGCTCTCTCCTCTTGATTCTTATTTACAGTAGATATAGGCATGCGATATATTGTATCTAGACACCCACATGATACATTGTATCTAGGCATAATTCTAACAACATGTGGAGAGAGAGAGATAGAGGAGATGGAGGAGATAGCACAGAGATCAGACGATAAAGGAACAAGGAACGGCGCATGGAGCAGGCAATTTGTGCTCCCGGTCGATGTCCCGGTCGACCGGTGGAGGAGGTCGGTCGACCGGCGTGCACGGGCGTGCACAGGTTGGAGCGGTCGACCAGCCCCGGTCGACCGACTGAAGTGGCCTCGCTCTCGGGTAGGCGCGGTCGACCGGGCCGGTCGACCGTGGCATGGGTCGGTCGACCGACAGACGCGGTTAGAGTTTCCTTTTAGGATTCGAATTCCTTTTCTGATTGGGATTGAATCCAAGCTGGGTTTCCATAAATCCAGGGACTCTGTGGCTATAAAAAGGGGCTAGAGGCCTCATGTATTGTATCCCTGAAAATCCCTAAGAGAAATCCCTTGCCTCCCTCAAGAATTCTCCCTTGTAATTGTTTATATTGATTGTTGAATCAATAAGATCTCTCTCCCTTGTCCTGAGGACGTAGGCACGTTGGCCGAACCTTGTTAAATTTGTGCGTTGATTGCTTTTCTCTATTGGTGGTTGTTCCTGCTGCGTTGGTTGTTTCTCCGGCTGAATCGAGTCTCCGCCAGGTGGGCGGATTCCTCAAGATTAAAGTGGTGGTTGTTGTGTCTCTTCTTCTGCGAACCGCTCAACAAGTGGGTGTCTGGGGGGCACAACAAGTGGTATCAGAGCATCCCAGGTTCGGCGTGGGATTATCTGTTGATTCAAAGGCATCAGTAGCTGTTTGGTGGAGATCGTGTGTCGATCTCAGAGCAGCGTGTAAAGATTGCTCGAGGAATCAAGTTGGTGGAGTAGATTGCTTCGGAAACTCTTCGAGGGGTTCGCGTGGAGGTAAAGATATGATCTTTATCTAGTTGTTTATCTAACTCCTTTTGTTTCCATATTGGTTTGAGGAATCAGTTGAGAAGATGGCTGGAGAAAGCACATCGGTGAAATCCATGTATCCACATCCAAGGATTGATGTGGTGAAGTTCAACGGGACGAACAACTTTGGTATGTGGAGGTATGAGATTATGAATGCGCTGACGGCATCAAACCTCGAAGACACTCTACGGTTGGAGAAGAAGCGCGCATCAACGACGAAAGAAGATTGCGACAAGATGAACCGTCCGGCGTGTGGCTCAATCAGGTCTTGTCTGACACAAGACATCAAGTATCAGGTGTTGCATGAGACATCTGCAAGGCAGCTGTGGGAGATCCTGGAAAGGAAGTATCTGACGAAGAGCATAGAATCGCGATTGCAGTTGAAAAGTAAGCTCTATGGGTTTCAGATGCAAAGAGGATGCTCCATCAACGAACACTTGAACCGGTACGCGAAGCTTCTTACAGATCTAGTTAATGTGGATGTAGAGACTTGTAAAGAGGATAAGGCGGCAATTCTTTTGAACTCTCTTCCTAGGAAAGAGTATGAGGCCTTTACTCTTACTTTTCTTAATGGTAGACAATCCCTTAACTACGATGAGGTATCTGCTGCACTTGTGAGTTATGAAGTAAGGAGACAGGACCGACAGTCTTCTTCGGGAAGCACAACAGTAGAGGCATTGGAGGTAAGAGGCAGAAGTTCCAATAGGAAGGGAAAAGATGATCGGGAAGATCAAAGTCCAGATCAGGCTTCAGAAATCTGAAGAAGAATCAGTGTGCCTTGTGCAAGGAACTAGGACACTGGAAAGCTGAATGCCCGAAGGCCAAAGGTAAGAAGGTGGAGTCTAAGACTGAGGCAAATCTTGCAAAGGTGGTCAGTACTCAAGGCAGTACTTCACAGGCAGATGGATCAGACTCGGACTCATCGGTATTCACTCTCTCTGTTACTACCCCTACTGTTTGTAACTCAGATAATGCTGAGTGGATCTTGGATAGCGGAGCCACCTATCATGTGTGCCCGAACAGGGTCTGGTTTTCTAGCTTTGAGAAGCTGGATGGATGTTACACGGTCATGGGGGATGACCATCCGTGTAATATAGAAGGGATGGGTACAGTCCGTATCAAGATGGATGATGGGATAGTACGAGAATTGAAGGAGGTGAGGTATGTACCTCAACTCAAAAGGAATCTTATCTCTGTTGGTGCTTTGGAAGCATCGGGTCTGGTGATATCTGTTCGAGATGGTGTTCTCAAGATGATCAAAGGCTCGATGGTGGTGATAAAGGGCGTCCGTTGGGACAATCTCTACTACTTGAAGGGTAGTATGGTTATAGGTCGGGTGGAGACTTCTAGTTCTTCAGATGATGGTTGCACGGAGGTCTGACAGGTAAAGGTCAGACATGGAGGTGAAATGTCTTTCCAAGCTCTTGCAAAGAAGGGATCAATGGAAGGTGCTGCTACCTGCAAATTGGAAGGTGAACACAGTGTTCTGGACAAGAAGAAGGTGAAATTCAACACAGTACTCATCGCTCAGAAGGTCTTCTTGATTGTGTTCACGTAAGCGTTTGGGGACCTGCTAAGACTGCATCGCTTGGAGGTCACAGGTACTTTGTCTCTTTTGTTGATAGTGTATCTAGGCATTGTTGGATATATCCGATGAGATAAAGGTATGAAGCCCTAGATATGTTGGTGAAGTGGAGAGGAAGAATGGAGAAGCAGATTGGTAGGAAGATCAAGGAGTTACAGATTGGTAATGTTGGAAGAGACATGAACCAATTCCTACGATTTGGCCAGAACACCGGTATTGCTACTCACTTCACAAAAGGTATAAATGGGCTGGCTAAGGAAGTAAACCGTTCCTTACTGGAGAAAGTTCGGTGGTTGTTGTCTAACGCAGGATTAGACAAATCGTTTTGGGCTGAGGCGATTGTGTATGCTAGCCATCTCATGAATAGATCGACTGCGATAGGAGGTAAAGCTCCATTGGAAATTTGGTCTGGGAAAGCTACTTAAGATCATGGTTTGCTGCGGGAATTTAGAAGTCCGACCTACTTCAGTGCCAAGAATGGTAAGGTGAATCCGTGAGCAAAGAGGTTTGTGTTTTTGGGTGTCAAAAGGAATGGCTACAGGTTGTGGGACCCCGAAAACAATAAGATCGTGTTGAGTAGGCATGCCACATTTGGAGAGACTTCAGTGTTGAAGTCCACCGTCTTTCAGCAGGTGGAGAGGACGGAGACCAAGGAAATATCGCAGTGGGTGGAGGTTGATGCTACTCCACCATCTCCAGTTGGTTCGGCATTATAGAAGACTTCACTGGATGTGACACCGGGTGGAGATCATGTAGCCAGGGTTGATGCTGAACAGGTTGAAGACATTGTTGAGGATGTCGAGTTATTTGCAGCCATTGGAACCAAGGTAAAACCACGCTGGTGGGTAAAGAAGTATGAATCTCAAGCTTGTGATCACGACAAGCTCAAGTTGAAGGCCGTTGTTCTCCATGATGGTCGTGAGGAGGTTCATATAACTCAGCCAGACAGGGTCGCTGCTGCAGATTCAGGTACAAGTGCTTGAGCTTGATGAAGCTCATTTTAGTGAACTACGGTTGGCTTGATCCTTTGAGCAAGGTACGTAGGCAGCCGTAAAAACGCAGCTATTTGGTGATGCAACCCGTATGAAGCTGTTTGGGTTCTCGAGAAGCTGTTTGGAACTTCACGTAGAGGTGAAGAGTTGTGGCTGACTGAAGCTTCACGTAGAGATGGAGAGGCTTCACGTAGAGGTGGAGTGTTGTGGCCGATTAGACTTCAAGTAGAGGTGAAGAGTTAGACTTCACGTAGAGGTGAGGTGTTGTAATCTCGATGAACAGATTGATCTTCTGGTGAGAAGATATTGAGCTTACATAAGGAGTGGTGTGCATCCAGTTGAAGCCGATGATGGTGTTTGGTGTGCTCTACGCAGACTTGGTTAGACCGTCAGCTGAAGACATATAGACTAGATAGAGCTAGTCAGTTGGAGAGCCAATGTTGGCTCATGATGAGTTCTTCGTGAGGTCGTGAAGTTGCGGAGTAGGAGCCACGTTCAGTGATCGGCATGTATGGAAGTTCTCCTAAGGTGAAGTGTAGGGAAGAAATGTGTGGTGCATTCCAGTGGATAGCTGAGTTACAGATTCCAAGCCGAGATTGTGTGTCGATTTCGTCCGGTGCGCGCAAGCCGAGATCGTGTGTCGATTTCGCCGAGATCGTGTGTCGATTTTGCCAGGTGATAGACTGGGGTACGTTGGAGATCGGCTCAGATTTGAAAAATCTTCACCGAGATGGAGAATTGTGGGAGAGAGGAGATAGAGGAGATGGAGGAGATGGAAGAAGATAGCACAGAGATCGGACGATAAAGGAAAAATGAACGGCGCATGGAGCAGGCAATTTGTGCTCCCGGTCGATGTCCCGGTCGACTGGTGGAGGAGGCCGGTCCGGTCGACCGGCGTGCACGGGCGTGCACAGGTTGGAGCGGTCGACCGGCCCCGGTCGACCGACTGAAGTGGCTCGCTCTCGGGTAGGCGCGATCGACCGTGGTATGGGTCGGTCGACCGGCCGGTTGATCGACAGACGCGGCTGGAATTTCCTTTTAGGATTCGAATTCCTTTTCTGATTGGGATTGAATCCAACCTGGGTTTTCATAAATCCAGGGACTCTGTGGCTATAAATAGGGGCTAAAAGCTTCATGTATTGTATCCCTGAAAATCCCTAAGAGAAATTCCTTGCCTCCCTCAAGAATTCTCCCTTGTAATTGTTTGTATTGATTGTTGAATCAATAAGGTCTCTCTCTCCCTTACCCCGAGGACGTAGGCACGTTGGCCGAACCTCGTTAAATTTGTGCGTTGATTGCTTTTCTCTATTGGTGGTTGTTCCTGCTGCGTTGGTTGTTTCTCCGGCTGAATCGAGTCTCCGCAAGGAGGGCGGATTCCTCAAGATCAAAGTGGTGGTTGTTGTGTCTCTTCTTCCGCGAACCGCTGCGCACAACGAGTGGGTGTCTGGGGGCCACAACACAACAGCACTTTAAGTTACCACTATAGTCGTTACCTCCATGAGAATGCTTGATATAGCTTCAGCTAGAGAACCCAATTTTGTGTTAGTCTTTTTGTTAGATATTATTTTCATAATCACAATGCTAGGATTATATATCCTAAAAAAAAGGCATAGCAGGTGTTAGAAGCACACATTTTAATTGGAGCACTCTACATGGATTCATATAATCTTAGGCAGTTTTCATATGGATGCAAATTTGCTATTGTGTGGAGGGTTCTGCTTATGAGCCTAGACTATGGCCGTTAAGTAATTGGGCAACCTCCTATTTGTCTGGTGAGCTTAACTTTACGATAGACCTTTACGTACCACCATCAGAGTCTCTATCTGCATCATGCTTTTAGACATTGCCCAAGGACTTGTTGCATATTATGTACTGTGCATAGAGACCTGTTACCAGATATCTTTTAAGTTAGGATGGATTAGATAGTGGTAAAATACATGTGATTCCAGGTTTTTCTGGCTTCATGCTCTGCTGCCAACATTTTGTGTCAAGACAAATCTTAGAAAACAATACAATTTCCTTCCGATGATTTTTTAGGGGTCAGGCGAACAACTGTGATGAGGGCACTTGCTTAGCCCCTATTTACATGTCCCTTATTTTTTTTTGTATTTTCCTCTTTTCTTTTGTACAACAATGAAACAATAATCTATATTTCATCAAAAGACAAAACTCAACAGGTAAACTTTAAAGAGTCCAGGATATTTGTTATTAATTATTTCCTGAATAAATATTTTATAAATGATATTTCTATAGCTTTCAAATCATACAGTGATCACTAGTCAGCCTATGCGGGATCCACCATCTTAATTTCAAGATTTTTGATAAACCAGTAATATTGAGTTATTACTGATTTCAGTATTTCTATGGATAAATTTATTAGATTATCATTTCTAGCCAATATTTTGGATTTTGAAGTTCAGAAACCAGGCATTCGTGGCACCTACTTTCAAGTCTCTTACTTGGCTAGTTTATGTAGATATGTTGTTTGGTTACAAGATGGATAAAAAAGGGATCACTTTTAGAATTCATAGAGGGTAATTTTAGCATATGAAGTATACATTTCTGCTTTATATGAACAAAATTGATAGCATAGAGTACCTTATAGAGCATTTAATACGGGCTTAATATATGCTTCAAGGGACACTCATTGGCATTCCCTTTTGTGGATTAATCAGCCAATCCGATTCTCTAAAGTGCTAAAACAGATATTTGTGACATATCATACACGGACAAATTTATCTTGTACTATCTTCATTGAGGTTTTGGCAGTAACTTTTCAGTCTTATGGTATGCACGTGTAAACTTTTGGCTGCACGCCAGCAAAATTAGATAACTTTTAAGTCCGTGACACAATGGCATATTTTATTCAGTATTTCTTGCACATGGTAATCCTTGAGACTATGACACCTTCTATTGGAAAGTTTTTTCTTTAATAGCTAGTACTTCTCTAGGAACCCAGCCAACCATTAAAGATTTTATTAATGAAGAGATAGTTGATTAAAAAGCACGCGGGAGACACTGGACCTTAAATGACTCAAACACACAGGCAAGAGGACTACTTATGACATCATCCCAAAAGAAGAAAATTACAAAGAAGATTGCTTATTTCTAATTCTAAATCTAGGTAAAAGATAAAGAACTGAAAGAGCTAGCTTTTTGATCTTTTTTATTTTATTTTGGTTTTGATATCTAATTCTCAGAAGCTGAGGTAGATCTGTAAGTACAAAGTCTCTGAATGTGAGCGGGAATAGTAAATGCTGGAAGGTAATATTGCAATTCTCTGTGATCACATCGGTAGCAAGCCATTCAGCAAGAACATTATTTTCTCTATAGATACACACCCTTTTTGCTTGACACTTACTCAGAAAAAGCTCAATGTTCTGATTCTTCTGAACATGATAATAAAATTTCCAAGATATTTTGAGAGCACCATGAATCTCATCAGAAGAGATCTTTGATTCTGTTTCCACAGTGATACGTCTAACTCTTTTGGGGTAACTTTAAAGCAGCCCCTCAATCATTGTCTAGCTTTAGCAGAGAGAACATGACTGTTACCATAAAAGAAGCAAGAAGCAAATGGTATAAAACCTTCATCAGATCTTAGTACCGTGCCTCCCCCAGACATGCCAGTTGTAATGCACCTTGAACCTTCCACATTTAGTTTAATAAGGCCATCAGGTGGCCGATCCTGTTGAGTAAGACTCAACCATTTAGAATTAGCTTGATCACTGATCATTATCAACCATACACAAATTCCTAAATTTCAGATTCGAGATTCTGGCCAAGTTTCTGATTTCTGAAATAATCTGGTATATGGCAGCAAACATGTATAGCTTCTACCCTTTTATATCATGAGAAAGTCTAGCTTTCCATATATGCTATAAAAGAGAAACCTGGTTCTTGGGATTGTTTAGAGCGCTGTTCTGAGTTGAACACCAGAATTCGTACACTTGCTGGGTAAGGGGGAGAAATCAGAACTAGTGTAACCTGTAGAGAAGAGATTGTGAAGATGATTCCAAATATAAAAGAAGTCAATTCCCCGTTGGATGAATGGATGGTGCAAATTTTCTAAGAACAACACAACAACTGCATTTACTTGGCAAATTAAACCCGAGTTGCTGAATCAACTATCTGCTGGAATAGCATCTGAAAACAATTTCCCGCTGAAAAGGGAGACTTTCTTGGGAAGATGCTTCTTCCAGAGTTTGTGAAAGTAGCAGATCTGGACAGATCTCACACAGATGCAAGAGTGAAAATTCTTGTAGTATGGTTTGAGATAAGAGAATCTTCACCACTACACTATATAAACAATAATGTTCATAAGGGATATCAGAAATAACAGGACATGGGAGACAGTTGAATACATGTTGAAAATTCCACGCGGTGGAGGATAATATATCTTTGACCAGAGTTTTATTTGAAAGTTACATGTAGTGACCATGTGTAATATCATTCTAAACTTCTTGGTGGTGTTACCAGTTTACATCAATGCATTGTATGCTTAGTAATGAAGCTATGCATCCCTTCCATCTCTAGCATCTAGAGGCTTCAAGCGCATTGCATGCTTAGCGTCGAGCATATTGGTCTCTATTCAATTTTTTGTCCCGCTTCTTTCTGATCCAATATACTTCAGCTAGTTTACAATTAATGCTACATGTAGCCTAGTTGGTATAAGAAGGCTTAAGTTTGATAGAGGATCATGTCCATGTTTTTTATTGAAGATAAATGGTGGAAACTCAAGTCCAGGTTTTATTTATCAAAACAGAGAATTGGGGAATAATAACTGAAATTAAAAAAAAATATTGATTATGTGGCTTCTTGATGAAAGAATAAGGTCTATCATGGAACCATAACTGAAATGGAAATTCTTTCCATGCAAATTTGTAGTCTTTGATGAACATGTTATGTATGTATTTATAGCATAATCCCTATGCTTAGATTAAATGATAAGTTTTAATGCTAGACAAACCAGTCACTCACTCCAAAGGCTTGTGGTCTGTAGAGATGAAATATATATATATATATATATATATATATATATATATATATATATATATATATATATATAGGGGTTACTGTACCTCAGCCGGCAGGCTGAGAGAGTTTCTCAGCCGGCGGGACGTGGCTGAATATATGCCACATATCGGCCGCAGAGTGTAGGCGTCAAAAAAATCAAAAAAGATCCCGCCTAAACAATCGTGAAACAAATTGACAAAAATACCCCTTTTTAATTCTAAACTGGAATAACTTTCAATTTTATATGACAACTGCGACACAGTCGCAGGCACTAGTCGCTATAACGTCTGCGACCCTAGTCGCATTCTATCGTACAACAATGCGACCTCCTTCAGTACTGCGACCAAAGTTGCAATCTTCATTCGCATGCCTTATGTATTAAATGAAAGTAATTAATATTGAAAAAAGGAAAGATGTGCACCATACGTAATCTAAAGATATAGGCAAACAATTCTATAAAAAGTTAATTTCTACTTCAAGCATTAAACCTCTGGCAAAAAGAAACTCTTCGGATTCTCCCGCAATAAATCTTCAATTAAATATTTAATTTTTTAACCACTTCCTACCATACTCAACCCTCACCTGTAACAATTATTATTACTATTCATGTTCTTTCACAATATTGACCTTTATATAATGCTTGTAACTAATATATTATCTCATACCTGAAAACTATATTTTTGCTCTTCCTTTTCAATTTGATTTCAAAAAACTTCCACAAAACAATTCATTCTTGAATCATGTCTTTCCCATCTTCTTCCTCTGAACACTTAGATTTCAATTTCAATCGTTCCCCCACCGGTCCTTTTTCTTCAGGATATTTTAGTGAATCTGATACCAGTCTGGACTTCACTCCTTTTGACTATCTCACTACATCAAATAATGTATTAACTGATCCTCCTATTCATGAGGATAATAAAGATTTCATGTGGGTTAGTGAGGAAGACATTATTCCTCTGCCACTTGACGGAGACATGCTTGATGAAAGCATGTCCTCTGATGCTGTAGGCTCGCTTTCTGGCAACGGGTCAGACGAAGAACTTGATAGAGACGATCCATTCTGGGAGTTTATCGGTGAAACAAAAAACCTCAAAAACAGGAAGATGATGAGGAAATAAGTGATGAACAGGAAGAGCAGAAGAATGAAGACGACGAATCTGCTTATGATGGTGATAATGACGAGGATTAGGATTTTATTTTGTCTTCTTTTGAAAGCTTTTAATTCTATTTTTTTGGTCTCTTTCTCACTAGATTAACTTATAAGCTCTTTTAATTACATATGAAACTGCGACTGCTGTTCTTAAACACTGCGACCATAGTCGCAGTGCTAGGTCTCTTTCTCACTAGATTAACTTATAAGCTCTTTTAATTACATATCAAACTGCGACTGCTATTCTTAAACACTGCGACCATAGTCGCAGTGCTACTACGCATGCAATAAGTAAAAATAATTCATATTTTATAAGCAAAACATATAAAAACATACGTAAACTGCGACTATAGAATCAGTACTTATTAACCGTTATTACATTTAACTTAGCAAAAAAAATTCATCAAGAAAAAATGCAGTCGAGTGTACTGCGACCATAGTCGCAGTCCAGAATCGCATACTATATGTAAAAACCAATTTAATAGTTCATAGGAGGATCAGACAACAGTCAGAAATGAAGAACAAAATATATAAAATAAATACGTAAATTGCGATTATACTATCGCTCTCGTTAACTACTGCGATCATAGTCGCGGTAATGCGACCATAGTCGCAGTCCAGAATCGCATACTATATGTAAAAAATAATTTAATAGTTCATAGGAGGAACAGACAACAGTCAGAAATGAAGAAAAAAATATATAAAATATAAAAATATAATAAACTATACATATCCACTGTCTTTCACCGACATAGTAGCTTTTCATAAGGGGTATCTAGTAATTTAACTTATTCCTATAAGCGGGCCGCAAGTTAGTGGCGCTTCAATATTGAGCCACGTCACCGCAGGCTGACAAAGTTCTCTCAGCTGCAGGCATATATACATTTTTCTCATATATATATATATATATATATATATATATATATATATATATATATATATATATATATATATATATAGTGAGTTGATCCCCTAAGAACGGTTCTCACGAATGTATGTGAGAACTTTCACGTGGGCCGTCGGATCTGATAGAGATCTAGTTTTATTTGATTTGATCTATCAGATCTGACGACCCACGTGAAAGTTCTCACAGAAATCCGTGAGAACCGTTCTTAGAGGATCAGCTCCCTATATATATATATATATATATATATATATATATATATATATATATATATATATTAAATCATGAGGTCACGTGGAATGTACAAGATTCTTCGCTTGATACATGAATCTAATTATGAAAATTCTGCAGAACTGGAATAGCATACATATCAAATGTTGCAGTCAGGGAGACAGATAGAAGAAAGGGTATTGCCAAAATGCTGGTAGCGAAGGCAGAGGCAAAAGCTCGAAGCTGGGGTTGCCGCTCTGTCGCTTTGCACTGCGATGCAAACAACCTAGCTGCTGTAAGGCTGTACAAAGGCCAGGGATTCAAAATTATCAAGGTGCCAAAGCAAGCGAAATGGCCTCAGCCGAAAACCTCCCCGGGAGACCAGTTCGACTTCATGATGAAACTATTGTCACCGAGTAGAACTTGATCATACATGCACGAGTCAAGCTCGCCTGATCTTAAACAGCAACTGGACTGGGTTACTTGGCTGTATATATTATTTGTGTATAGAAGCTAGAATATAACTGAGATGAAATGAAAATCAAAGTGATAATTGTTCGGGTAGATGTCATTGCCTATATAATGACTGCAAAGCTTCATGATGAATGCCGATGGCTTAGATGGAAAGATAATGTGTGCCTATATGGGAGGCTTCACCTGTGTGAATGATTTGATGTTTTGTCTGTGCACCTGAAATGTTTTGTTTTGTTCTTGTCATCCCAAGCAAGAAAAGCTAGTCTGGATAAGAACTGGATCACTATGCATTTGATTTCTTTAACAAATGCTCCTTCAAATGTTGCTGAGTGTTTAAACAGACTGTAATTCATTTTTTTTTTTTCCTTGTGTAAGATATTTGATTTCTTTTTTCAGATAATACCTCTTTGCCTTTCACATTGTCTTGTGTCTTCTCTGATGTTACAGTGCCAAGTCTTGCAATGTAAAATTCTGTTGCACTTCTTTGCACGTTAACTCAGAAGAGGGGAGCGCGTTACGGCAATAAGAGATGAAAGGTATTATACATCCATGCTAAGCTTTGAGCTGTGCTCGCCAGGCTGCACATGTAAAATGTGATTTTAGGAAGATAGATGTTCTGAAAACACATTTTAAAGACATGAAGCCTTGCCAACGTTGTTCTCTCTTTATTTTTCTTCTATCTTAGAGAGAATGTCTGTAATTTAGTTGGCGTAATCAATATATTACAGAAAATATCAAGAAACCAATACCCAGGAGAGACCATCATTTTTCCTGCTACTGTTACGGGAAAAGACAGCAATGAAGCATAGAACAACAATTCCTCTTAAACTTGAGCCCATACATCAGCCACAGCCAAAACAATCAAAAATTTCGTTGTCATACAAGAACTGTGATTTGACTGTGTAGCATCTGGACGAAGCGGATCTGATGGCTGAAACAATTATAAGGAGTAACCCTACAATTACAAAGCCTCACTGATGCCTCTCACTCTGTAAGCATTACAAACAAGACAAAGTATGCCATTATCACATAGCTAGAGTCTGAAGGTGGACAAACTGAAGCAGCCAGGCTAATGGCCGCCTCCATCAAAATGCTGTCCATCAGACAAAAAAGCTCATGATTTCTGAACGAAGTTGGTCAGTGCTGAAGTGTCGAGAGCTGGAAACTCATTAACAGCAGCTAAAACGGCAAGGCCCAGCTTCACGGCATCATCATTGCTCGGGGCCTGTCACGATATAAACATTTGCAGGTTAGACTGTAGTCCAGATTCAATTGATTACTTTTTCACGCTTACTGAAGGGAGTAGTTTTACCTCAATATTTAAGGGAAGAACAGGATCATGGAGTGACAGCCTAAGAAGGAACCACCCACCATAACCCGAGACCCGAACCTGCATATACATGAAAAATAAAGCAAACAAATAGTGAGATAATTGGGAGCCCAGAAACATAAAAAGCTAAACTGCTTCCCCTTCAAAGTTACTTGACAGTGCAACCACCAAATTTTAATTTTCATCAACACTCAGCCGACAACAAGATTAAAGCCTTTAATCCAAATATCTTCATGAATCTTTTTTCTTCATTTAGCTCCTTTAAAGGTCAGTTCCACCGGTAAATTTATAGCTATTATATCCATTCTTATTGCCTAAATCCATGTCCTGTTAGGTCTATCATTAGCTCTTATCGCTCCATCAGCTACCATCCTATATCCTTTTACAATCCACGTTTTTAGGTATATCAGTCCTTTATCTCTCAGCCGGCACCAATGCTCATCAGTATGCTCAAAATATCAACCCATGAACTGAAATAACATTATTGCCCATTTGGACTGAGGAGGGGCAAAGTGGAAGGGAGGGTATTCAGATAATTCTAACGGTTGCACTCCATGATGACCCTATGCACAAAACTAAATATAACTTGCAGTAGTTTCTTCTAGATACAGCTAGTGCATAAAGCACACAGAAAGGCATTTATAACACAATTAACCGATTTATTACCATTTAGTTAAATAGGGGTGCACTGATGCCCTTTTTCTTTGTGGGGAAAAAATATTTATTTAGTTAACATTGCCAGTGGAGTGGTGCAATAAGCAGCCTGAAGTCATCAGTGAGACAAGGAAACCAAAATCCAATGGCAAGGGCAGTCATGCTAGCTTGTATGCCCAAGCACAAGGTAAGCTAAGCAGTAAAGATGGACACGATGATCACTATATCAAGTAGTGATGACCAGGAACCCTGAAGAAGCTTATGTCACATGTTGGTCCTATGACTATTATGATGCCTCCACCGGTCACATCTCTTTAGATAATATTAATTCAAAGGATAGTGAACATACGCCTTCATAATTGACAGGGGCTTTCTGCAATTTCAGATCGGTACTAGACACGTTCTCCAGATGTTTCAGAACTGCCTCCCCGTACTCACGGAAAGACCTGAAACAGCAGATGAAATGTAAGATACCAAAACAGAAATGATTCAAAAGAGAAACTAATGTATACATCATTCAAGCCAGTAGAACATTCAGGTATAATCATATAATCTACAACCAAGAGACATGTATTTGCCATATTGAGGGTTTCATGTCTGTTTCTGCCTTTTAAGTCAAGTAATAATGTGATGTAACAGCAAAGCACTTTTTGTTATCATCATGATATAGCTTTATAGTCTAGAAAAAGTAGTCTAGAAAGGAATAAAGTGCCACATCAGCGTTCAAACGAGGTGAGAAAGAATCAAAGTTCATAAGAACACTAGGAGACCATCTAAGATTTAAGGACTTTACCCACAATACAGACAAAAGTTTTAGTGGTACAAAGGTCAAAAAAAAAAAGAAGAAGAAGGAAATCATTAAATCAGCACACGGCTTACCCGCCTTTAAGGTCTGCATGGTTTTGGTCTATCTTCAGCCTGAGTTCTACAGCAATAGCAGGTTCCTCCAGGCTCTCCACCAAATCAGTCAGAACTTTGCTACCACTACCTGAGCCTGAAGCTCTGGCAGAAGCTAGTTTGTTTAATAGCTTGACCTGTATAGGCAACAATTCTTAAACTTCGAGAAGAACTTATAAAAGGAGTAGACAAGTGATATACAAAAGGTAAAATTTGCCTTGGAAGCTTTTCTAAAATAACTCAAAATTAAAAATAAAAATAAAAATAAAGATCTCTGGTGAAAACAGATAGAAGGGGCACATAGAAGACAACAATAATAACAACAAAGCCTTCATTCCGACAAATAGAAAGAGCACTTTTGAGACACATTTAAAATAAATTGATTCAGAGAAAATACAACATGCAATTCACTGTCCATTAGGTACAAGTATGCATGGTTAAGAAACCAACCATGAGGTATGCTCCATCATCGAGCCAGTGGTTCTCCTTCAAAGCTCCATGACCACTAGTTTCTATAGCCAAGTGTGATACTTCACCAACAGAATTCTGCTAATATTTTCTCCTCCAATTAGATTGTTCTATGTTTGCAATATACATCTACGGGCCCATAAAGAAATAATAGTAAATTTCACAGGATAATGAAAATCTCACCAATCGAATTGCTTCATCAATGACATTTTTGTATCCTCGTTTGAACCGATGATGCTTCCCTCCTTTTCAAATAAAAGAATCAATTAGGCGGTTATTTTAACCTCTGAAATGAGTAGACAGTCCAAGTCAATACCTACCCAGTTTCTTTTCAATAAACGCAGTTAAGCCATCTGAAGTTACACTATCTGTGACAATGGTCGTTCCTGGATGCTGCTTGCAAGTACACATGAATGAATATGAAGGTCAATTATATGGTTATCAGTTGTAGCACACAATTCCTAAGATCTTACTTCTTCAAGAACAATGGCAGACAAAAGAGCAATCAGTCGATTGCGGTTGAACTCGCGTCCATTGGAATCTACAGCAGCAGATCTGAAGGAAACACTTGTTAAGCAACAATCACCTATGCATTTCATAGGAATAGCACATATAATAAAAATTCATTACCACCTGTCAACATCCGTATCAAAGATGATACCCAGATCAGCCTTATTCTCAAATACAGCCTGTGTTATAGCTTTCATTGCAGTTTTATCTTCAGGGTTAGGAATATGATTGGGAAACATACCTGATGTCATAAAAAGATTTAACATGACAATATATTTAAACAGTCATGATTAAGAGTTCTCCAGATAGTATATGTGATATAGGTAGTGGGAGACCATGTGGGATGTGGCATATGGATTACCATTGGGCTCCAAGAACTGACTTCCAGAAGTAACTGCACCGAGAGGTTCAAGCACCTTTCCCTGTAAAAGCATCAGCTTGGCATATTAAATTGGTTGCAGGTCTAGGGCACCTTATGCAGAAGCAGTTAAATAATTTTTTTAAAAACTCATTCAAGTTACTAAATGATGGAATAGATAAGAATTATAAATGTCAAATATGCCAACAAGTGTAAGCAGAATTCATAATCAATGTGGTTAGAAAATCATCTGCAAATCCGTCTCTTCTACTTCAAGAGAATCTAAGCTTCTGTTTAGCTGTTTCAGGAGAGGCTTTTGTAACAGAAGCAGAAAAATGAAGCTTCCTAATGATTCTTCCTCCTGCTTCATTCCCTAGACTCTTGCTTCAGGATATGCTGGAATTGATTGACTTTGATGTTGTAATTACTCCTTTATGTCATTTAGTCATGGACATTAAAAGAATCAGTTGGCTATCAATATTGTGCCATCTGCAATAATTTGTTCTAGTCACTGATTACCGGACACGGATACAGAACCTGGATATGACTGGAAACGGACACAGCAACACAGAATATCCACAAAAAATACAATAAGGGACATGGTGACATGACTCTGTGTGTGTGTACACGTGTGTCAGAGAGAGTACTATATATAATACATGCCAATGATTTAGATGTGTTCTAATAAGAGTAAAATGAATAAAATAAAATAAAATATCAATGGTTTAAACTTATAGCTGAGTATTTCAAATAGCAGAAAGTTGAGCAAAGCAGAAAGGTGTAAGTATTAAAGCACCAGCTCCTTTAGCGGCTGCTAAAATGGGATGGGTATTTAAGTTAATAAATAAATATTACACACAAAAACACACATAAATGGACCCTTAAATTTTAAAAATTATTGAAAAATAAAAAAGTGTTAAAATTGGTGATGATTGGTGAGATAATAAGATGACAAAAATTTGCAATGCTGGGCAGGAAAAGTCTCAAGAGAATCTCGTAAACTTGAGAGAAGTGAAGTGTAATGGTCACCTATCCAAGCCTTGTACCAAGACAGTCTTCTACATTTGCATCCTCAAGGTGGTAAGTGGAAACATTCACTAACTAAATCTAACATTTACAAACTAAATCTAGTCTAACAAAATGTGCTCATCTTGAAAACCACCTTATATGTTTTCACTTGGCTATAACTGCTATAACTATTCAAATTATGTAGGGTTAGTTATAAAAAAGTAAAACCCTTCATTTATACCCTGTATTTTAAGTAACCCCTCTCATCTACTCACCAAGTAAACCTGAACTATTTGGGTTAGGTAATCTGTTAATTCTTTAACAAAAATGATATCGCATGATGGTCATGCGATTCCAATTTTTCTCTTTGAGTAAATTTTTCAAGAAACCTCAAATTTTACCTTCTTCCTCCTTCCTGGAAACACATCATCCAATGTTAAACATCCATTCACCGGAACCCAACCCATTCCCATTCTAGAATTGAGTTGGAAAATGGAAACCAGTTGTGCCACCATGCTTAACCATGCCCACATGTGGCCAGTGCATGTCTATCATGACACAGGCGTTGCCCCTGTACCGTAGGGGCATAGAACTCTAGGCCTATGTCCCATTCAGGTGGGTACAAGCCAGCCCACAAGCCAAGCAGGCTCGCCTATCCGTGCTCAATGGTGCTGACAAATAATTGCGGAACTTGTTGTTCAATATGTCTTGAGCAAAGTTGACACTAATCCTCCTCATTGTCATCGTCTTTTAGACTACATACATCTTTCCAATGTTTGCTTGTGGCTTCAAAGCATTATTATTCACTATCATCAAAGCCTCAATGTTGTGGAAAGGAAAAGTAGGAGCAAAGTAGCATGGCAAAGCTTAGGTTTAGTGGGAAAAAGTGTCAAACAGTTTTTTGAAAAATAAAAATAGAAAAAAATTAAGAAAATTATTAAAATTAAGAAAATTCATAACTAATAAAGAGATTAAAAATTTAACATTAAAATCCTAATAATAAGTATCAACATAAGAATGATACATACAATGTCAAAATCATGGTTTAAAATCCCGATATAGGCATCAATATTGGCCACCGTTTTTAGTATAAATATCGTTAATATCGATAATATCGTCCATCTTATCGGCCAATATTATATGTTTAATATTATATTGGTTACCTCAAAAACCCGATACGATATTTCCGATTCTATATATCAAAATCTGTTTGATGTTTAAAATCAAAGTCAAAATCTTCTAAATCTTGAAGTAAAAGCTATAGTGTTCTAAAGTGGACACAAGTGTAAGTGGCAGCTTAAGCAGGGAATTACCATGTTTTTTACAATAATGCTAAGCCTTTTCTCATTAAGATGAGGTTGGTTATGGAACAAGGCTCTGTGAAGGGTTTGACTAAGTTTTTCAGTCGGTTGTTGACCTAACATTAATTTACTCGTAATTAGTATCAACTTTCTGATCAAGGAAATTATGGACAAGAGAGGAGCTTGGCATAATCCTAAAGGTGAGTTGGTGTCCTCTAAATTCTCATGGAAGCGTAAGTGGTAGCTTAAGCGGGGAATTACCATGTTTTTTATAATAATGCTAAGCCTTTTCTCATTAAGATGAGGTTGGTTATGGAACAAGGCTTTTTCAGCCAGTTGTTGACCTAACATTAATCTGCTCTTAATTAGTATCAACTTTCTGATCAAGAAAAGTATGGATAAGAGAGGAGCTTGGCATAATCCTAAAAGGTGATTTGGTATCCTCCAAATTCTCGTAGGCTTGAGAAAACCTCTAGGAAAAAGGAGAAAAAGATGATAAATTTTCTCTAAGTGCATTCAACTCTGAGGCACTATGCCAAGAAAAAGGGGCCTAGGCCATTTGGCCAGGGAAAACCATTGGTGAACTATTATTCTGTGGACACGGATCTCTTGACACTCAAGATCTCCATCAAAAACTGCAGAACTTGTATGCTGTAAAAAATGAGAAGATTGTTTCCAACTAGTAACTTTTAGCCATTTGTCATGAAATCCTTATATAAAAGGGTCATCACATCTATTACTTGTGTAAGATTATGATGGTCCAAGAATACCATTAAGCATTACAAATCGTTGGACACATCCATGTTTTTATTAAAGTAACCACAAGGTCTTGGAAAAAGAACTCCAATTTGTCACATAAAGCTATAAGCATTATCAAATTGGCAATAGAAAACAAGAAGACATACCCCAAAATGAATTAAGAGAAATGTAGAACAACAAACAACAAAGTACTGAAGAATATTTAGAGAACATTAACTTAGAATATTTGGTCATACTACAGGAAAACTCTTTATTCATGTCCATCATGGCCATTTGAATTCCATATCTGATGGAAGAGAATAATATTACCGCAAAGAAACCGCCTGATCCATTTCCAGCATCAACAATTATATGAAATCCCTCCAGTGGCTTTTCTGAAAGTCAATGATCACAAAAAAGAAGTGAGTGAATCGAGCTTAATTTATGCCTTAGAGAAGATGCAATTTCTCACAGCAAATATATAACCTTCCCTTACAATGCTCTCCTCAGTTTAGGTGATTTAGGAGATCTCACAGCAAATATATAACCTTCCCCTACAATGCTCTCCTTAGTCTAGGTGATTTAGGAGGGTGAATCACAAGAGTCTCACCAATTTTGTGGCACTTAGTGTTCCAAGGCCAACCCCATTTTGAAGGGGAAAGGTGATGATGACAGCTATGATGATGATGCATTGTGATCAACTAACATCAAATTATGCACCATTGTAAGGTTAGTTAATCACTGAATGTGAAGAATTTCCCTTTCAACTGGTCAATCTCTATAATACCGTTGGCAAGAAGCAAAAAGGCAGAGTAATAGATCAACAATAAGATATTATTTTGGTTATCTGGTATTTAATTGGGTAAAATAAGATATTATTTTGGTTATCTGGTATTTAATTGGGTATGATCATATATACATGCGAGTCCAGAATTACCTATATTTCCTGCAGCCTTACGAACTGCTTGTACAAGATTAGAAGTGTAAACTGTCATGTAATCCACCTTTTGTACAACTGTTGTGGCGGATTGTTCTGATTCTTTCAAGCTTTCAGTCAAGAAATTCTGATAAATAATTGCAGCATGCTCTAAGATGTCTTTTATGTCCGGTTTCCCCAGCCCCCCAGCATTAGTGAAAAATTTGAAACCATTGCGATTATATGGAAGATGACTGGCTGCAAATAAGAAACAAATCTCAAGACAACATACAATTAGAGCGCGCGCGCGCAAGAGAGAGAGAGAGAGAGAGAGAGAGAGAGAGAGAGAGAGAGCATCTTTACATATTAGCTGGTGAGAAATATAGACAAACTATAACAATAAGATAATTCAGTGTGGTCCAAAGTTCTAAAGGATTTCGAATAAATGTGTTAATGGTTTATTATATTAATCAATCTCTAAATATGCGTACTAAATTTTTAAAAAAGAAAAATTCTCCTCTTTACTTTTCAGCACCTGTTATCATTATAGATCCATCAACAGGACAAAGGAAATTCTCATCATCTGTAATAGTGCTGTTGAACATTGCTGGTGTAGATGTCAATCTGCAAAAGACAAAAAAAAAAAAAAAAAGGAAAATCAGCATTTCAAAGTCTCTAATCCATGTTCCTTGAGCCCTTACAGAGGGAAAAAAAAAAAAAATCCCCAGGACTGTGCTAATGAAGTCATAACCATTCAAGCAATTGAAAAGCCATAGCGAAATTCTGAACCAGCCATAGGTTATTGCGAATCATTTTGGGATGCAGATTCCACTTGGCTTTTTCGAAAGTTCAAATAGATGCAATAGCTCCCATATGGATTTGAAATTGAAAAATGCATCTCTTCCTTGATTAAAATTGTGCACATTATAGAAGAAAAGTACTAATCAAACATCATGATTTGCTTACCCATACTGAATAACATCAAGTCCAGCACCAGCAATTCCACGAGAAACCGCATCCTGGAAATCAAATGACCAAGATTGTAAATAAGTTATATGATGGTCCATTTTTAAAATGAAATAAAGAAATAACTATATTTAATTTTTTTTCTCAAATGTCGCACAATATATTAAAGTTAACTTCCAAAGCAAATAGTTTAGGTACGAAGCAAAGAATTGCACCTCACATTGTTTTGCTTGGTCCTTAAATTATTTGCAAAGCAAAGCAAACCAATGTTGCAGTGGGCGGGGAGGGGCAGGATGGTGAGCCTGCCGCACAGAGCCTAGGCAAACTGGTTCATTCTCTCACATACAATATATACATAATACATGAATAAATTGTCTATGTACAACAAAACTAAAATGCCTATGTACACCAATAATTCTAACAATAGCTTTCAAAACCACAACAAATAGTTGAACATACAAAAAGAAAGAAAGCAACTAGTCCAAAATAGCACTCAGTACGACAGCTTTTTTTTGACTCCCTAACCACCGGATCGGAGGGTAATGGACGAGACCACGGTTTGGTTTTCAATCAAACAAAGGAACGTAGCCTTCGGAAAAGCCGATAACACCCCAAGTTAGAGTGAATAGGGCCACGTCGGATATTCACGGGAAAAGCCTCTAACATATAATAATTCTCATGAACTCAAGAATTAATCGTCACTAGCATTTTTTTAGAGAGAAACCATAAAAAAAATATATACTTGGGACGTGACAAATGGTATCAATGCTAACACCAACTAGAAATGTGTGAAACTAAGTGCCGGTGGAGATAAGTACTACACAGAGCAAAAATGCCACACCACACAAATGTGGTGGGGGGCCATCTCTAGCATCCATGAGGACCATCTTTAGAATCCTACATCGCTTGATGAAAGTGTTAGTATGACGAGGTCATCATACCTTAAAACGGGAGGAGTATGAAACAACCTAAGTTAGAGTGAATAATTCCACATCGGATATTCACCGGAAAAGTCTCTATTATATAATAATTCCCATGAACTCAAAAATTAATTATAGCTTGCATATTTTAGGAAAGGGACCGTGGGAAAAAATATATACTTGGGGTGTGACAACACTAGTTGGTAAATCAGTTAGACGAGGATAAATGTTGAAGCAAAGAGGGTGAACTGAGTAAAGAGAAGTCACTTTGCTGTATATTATAATAACTTTGGCAATTTGCATAGCAATAAAGTCAAGTCTTGACAATTCAATACCCAACTCACAGCCTTGTTTTCAAATTAGTGACAAGATTCATCATTCAGCTTCTACTAGTGAAAGATGAAAGTTTCTTAGGAAAATTAGGACCATACGTACAAAGGATCATGAAAGACCATGTGATAAGATAAAAAAAATGGTAGTTTACGGTTTGAAAATAAGCGAAGTGAATGAGAATAAAAGGAAATGGGTGATATAACAGAAACAACAAGGACTGCATGAAACTCCAATAGTGAAACATGCCAGAAAGGTTATGTACAACAACAACAACTAAGCCATTTGTCCCAAGTATTTGGGGTAGGCTACATGAACCAAAAGAGAATTTCGCCGGATCAGGCACATGGATCAGCTTTCTCCACTCATTCCTATCGAGCAATATGCTTTCACTAAGACTTTAGCCTCTATATCTTGTCGTATTACCTCCATCTATGTTTTCTTCGATCTCCCCTGTGCTCTTTTAACTTACCCTAATTTGATACGCTCTACTCGCCGGACTGGCGCATCTGTAGGTTTATGTCGCACATGACCAAATCATCATAGGCGATTTTTTCTAATCTTCTCTTTTATAGAGGTTACGCCTATCTTAGTACGAATATCCTTATTTCTCATCTTATCTCTCCTTGCGTTACCACACATCCAACGAAGCATGCGCATCTCTGCTACACTCATCTTCTGAGCATGATATCTCTTTATAACCCACATTTTGTGCCACATAACAAAGCTGGCCTAATAGCAGTTCGATAAAACTTTTCCTTCAGTCATAACGAAATATTACGATCACATAAAACTCATATTGCGCTCCTCCATTTCAACCAACCGGCTTGGATCCTATAATTGACATCACTATTGATCTCCCTATCCTTTTGGATAATAGAACCTAAGTATTTAAAATGACTGCTCATCAGTATTTCTTAACCATCTAGTGTCACAATACTATAATCTTGGATTCCCTGATTACTGAATTTACACTCCATATACGTTGTTTTGGTTCTACTTAATCTGAAACCTCGAGATTCTAGAGTTTGCCTTCATAACTCCAATTTTGCATTTACCTTAGCTCTTGTTTCATCGACTAGGACAATATCATCAGCAAATAGCATACACCATGGTATCTCATCCTGAATAATTCTAGTAAGCTCATCCATCACTATGACAAATAAGAATGGACTCAATGTATGTACAGGGGAAAAAACACAGGAGGAGAGAGGAGAAAGAAATAAGGAAGACAACAAAAACAATAAGGTTAGCAGTCACTTCAGATGGCTTTTGGACACACTTAATCATATCATCTCAAGATTAGAGAGAAGAAACATACTGATGCATGTAGAGACAGACTAAGATATTGTACGAAGATCGCTAAGAAAAAACTAGAATTGTATCAAGATGTTTAAACTGATGCAATATGAACAAGCCCCATTGTGACAAATGTCAACAAGGGATGTACATGCAACCAAATTCGGATGTTTAAGGTTGTGTGGCGTAACACCAGTGAGCCAATAATTGTGAGAATACCAAATGTCAAAGGTTTTAACCTCTGTGTTATCATAAGGAGATGCATGTTGTCATATTCATATACATGTTCCGGGACAAATTCCAATGATGACCAAGGCATACTCAATGTTTGTAGCTTTTCCACTCTTAAAGTCTGTGTTGAACTGCACTTGGAGTAGGAAAATGACAGTTGTGGGTGACTTAAAAGAATAAATGTGCATGAACAATGTGTATCTAATCAATAGGAAACACATGAACAGACCATGAGAAGGTGAAGGACAAGGGCATAGCCAAAAAAGAATGGAAATATTTAACGCAGAGAAAGAACATTAAAAAGATAGAGGTTCTGCAAGACATGTACATAAAGAATCAAGATCCTGCTTGTGAACCCAAGAGAAGAGAGATTTTCAGAGGTCAATCACATAAACATACAAAATAATTGTGTGTCAAAATAAAGGTGAAAAATGAGAAAATAATGCCATGACCTTAGCAAATCTAGCGATGCATCCTCGCAAAATTCTATCATTTATCAGCAGGTAATTTGATGGGCATGGATGTTCAGTTAAACACAATAGGTAGATGTGTATTAGTACTTGTCCATGTGCAGACTCTTTAAATTAGAAAACTATGGCACATGTTCAACGGCAAAATTTCCTACTTACCTGTAGAGTCTTTGCGGATATCCGTGAATCATGACCAATGGAGATTCTTAAGCGTTTTCCAACTGGTTTCTTTTTGTCTAACAACCACGAAGCAAAAGCAGCAGCAATTGCTTCTGAAACAGGCTCAGTAAGGTTGACAGGCTCCCCATCTACACCAGCAACAGCAACACCTCGAATATCACTGTAAATATCAATAATTGCAAGATTACACTTGAAGGTCTAATTCGACACATCAAAGTACTCAAGAACTTAAGACAAACTTCAATAACTTGCCAGAAATAAACAATTCTGTCACTTAATATTAGAAAACACAGGCCACAGGTCATAAACTTTGTCTGATATTTTATCAATTATCATAAGTCAGTCTTGCATAGAGAACAAAAATAATAAAATAAAAAATTCAGATTCTTGCAGAATCACAATATTATAGGATCAAATAAATAAGTTAAGGATGCCACTTGCTAGAAGTCCAGCTAAAAGACTATGCTAAATATGTATCATGCAACTAGAAAAAAATACCAATATAAAGCACCCCTTAACTCATATACATACATACAAAAATTAGTGGCGCGAAACACATTTCCTTAAATCAAATGATTGGAAGAGAAATACAAACCAATGTAACGCACCCCTTAACTCATATGCATGCATACAAAAATTAGAAGACCGAAATACATTTCCTTAAATCAAATGATTGGAAGAGCTTCCAGTACCGAATGATTGAGATTAAGATTGAATACTCTCTCTAACTTATCTGTAACTGAACAAGATGGTTTCTTCAAACAGTGCCTATCGAACACTCATAAGATGCACCATTTACCAATCTGGTCCCATGGTTATTCATGTGCATGATAAATCATGACATGTTATTCTCAATGCATATTGGTGAGTTTTAGCAATCAAGATAATGCACACCCCCAGACCCCCCCCCCCCCCCCCCCCCCAAAACCAAAAAAACAAAAAAAAAAAAACACGCGCGCACGCGTTAAACTTAAAAAGAGAAGACTATATTCCAAATAGCAAGCAAAGACTAAGTTATGACCATGATAGTAATAACAGACCATAAAGTCCCTGCAAATGACTATGTATACTAAAATCTAGTAGATACTAAGAACAGAAAATTGCTTAAGTGATGCAGCCAGAAAATATATGATAAAGAAGCTTTACTGTTCCAGTATCGCAATATATGTTTAAGGTGAAGTGATAAAAACATACCTTCCATTTTGAAGTTTGTGAAATTCAACTTTCTCGAAGGATGGAGCAGCACTTGTACATTGCGCAGCTGCAGGGAAAATCCCAAAGACACTTCTCAAGGCAAACACACAGAGGAAAAACCATATAATAAGCCATGCCTTTTCATTAAACCGGGTCATAAGAACAAAGACTTTGCTACAATTCATAATCTAAACAAAATGAAAAGGGCATGAATTTTAAAGTTTCCTGCTGTGAAATTTTATATATTAACCTAAAGTCTCTCTCGAGATCAACCTGAATAATGAGAGTCTAGAACAGACCGTTGCAAAAGACACTCGCTCGGTTCCCATGACTGATCTGATGTGCTGCTAAAGTATGCAATTGCACGGCTGGCTTGCCAGCACAAGCTATCTTCCACTCCTGCAAGGGATGTGTGCTGTGCATGCTAAGGGCACAATAGTCCCTGGAATATCTGGTGTCCAATTGCCTATTCCGTTGATAATGCTGTGACAAAAATATATTTTGTACAGTTTTCCCTGATACTGCTGCAGCCAAATTCGCAAATTTATTAGGCGTTAAATTCCATATTAGCTCAATCAAATTAATATTATCAAGTCAGTTGTTAATCTTGACAATACTTTACTTTAGCTGTCTATAGATCCAATCTATTATAAAAATTATTACAGTGAAAAATCAATGCCAGTAATAGATTAATGATAGTTGTCGAGTTATATTACCATTGGTCTAACAATTTTTCTCTTCTACAAAGGTAGTTTAACATACAATGCATATGTAGATTTTCGAGTATCTTCATCAGCACAATGTATTGATAATTTAGGCATTAAATCCAATATTAGCTCAATCAAATTAATGCTACTACTATATTAAGTCGGTTGTTAATCTTAACAATACTTTACCTCAGATGTTTGCATATCCAATCTGTCGTAAAATTAATACAGTGAAATATCAATGCCAATAATAGATCAATGATAGTTGCAGAGTTTTATGACCATTAGTATAATGATTTTTTTCCCCTCTTCTATAGAGTTAGTTTAATATACAAAGAATATGTTAATTGCCAAATATCTTCATCAGCACAGTGTCTCGGTATAGGTATTATATCCCATATTAGCTCAATCAAATTAATATTGTTAATCCAGTTGCTTCTCTTGAACTTTAGAAGTTTGCAGATCCAGTCTATTATAAAAGTATCACAGTGAACCATCACTCAATAAGAGATTAATGATAGTTGTTGTGTTTTGTTACCATCATTGTAACAATTTTTCTATTCTATAAAGTTCGCTTGACATACAATTCGTATGTCGATTGTCTTCATCAGCACAATGTGGCGGTAATTTTGTCCAAATACAGACTCTATAATTCAAAGAAATCTCATTTTGTTTGTGACTACAAAAAGACAATCAAAACTATACTACAAATCTTTAAAGCGTGATGTTATCCAAACTGAGTTTCTTCTACCGCGAGACACTAGAAAATAATCAAACTGTAATTCAGAAACGCATTCCAGAGTTCATCAATTGCTAACATGGTTTCCTTTAAATATGCTAACATAAATCTTCAACAAAATGAGCTCAATAACAGAAATTGGTGACCTTCACGATCAAGAAAATCGATTAAAACAAATAAAGATGTTTTAGAGCATGGAGATTGCTCTGAATCCAGTTCCAACATTCCAGGGTTTCAGACAAGCAGCAAAATTACCAAACTTCAAATTCTAGCATAACTTACAGGGGGAGAACAAATTCCACGGATTTCAAATAAAATTCAAGAGAAAAGTTCGAATTAAAACCTGCCATCGTGATCGATCGGAGTTTGGGGCGAATCGAATTCTTCGGTGTTAACGATGAAGAGAAAATGTGGAGAGAAGAAAAAAGAGAGGAGCCTGAGGAGGTGTCGTGAGCAGCAGCAGCAGCGATAATTTCTAGTTGGAAGAATTGGCTGTATTTGTTTCTCCTGAGGGATCTCACTGGCGTTTGTGTGGCTTATGCACGGTAAAGACTCCGTGTAGACGACTCGCAGGAAGTGGGGAGTTGGTTTGCTAACATGTTTATTGTCTAACCCTACTTGTCAATGGCAAGGTTTAGTGTGAAAAAGAGAAAGAAGAGGCTGGTAGTGATGTGACCACTCTCTTCCCCTGCACCCAAACAAGGTTGTTTTTAGAGTTACAGTCTCGCGTTGCGACAATCAGACTCCAGTTTGATTAAAATCAATCAAAAAGAGATTTTTTTTCAATGACTTGTATAAAAATTTTGCTCATCTGTCTGTTCGACCGTCTTCATTTGAGAGAGAGAGAGAGAGCAGCGCTAGCTCCTTCCTTCTTTCTCTTTCAGCTCCCCTCCTCCTTCCTCTGCCGTCTCCTCCTCCTCTTAATCGATGGATCGGTTTTCCATGGATAACGACGGTATACTAGTATAGTAAGTTCTTATCCTGAGCTAGGAACAAGATGAGTAGAAATTAACTTCGATTTCTTCTAAGTCAAATTAACCTTTGGGTGTGTTTGTTACATGGGATGTAAAATTTCCCTCTGGCATTATATTTTCAGGAATATAATTTTCAAGTATTAAATTTCTGGAGACATTGCATTACACTATTTGGTATAATCCGAATATTTTTAAGAATCTAACATTAATAAGAATACTTTTTACTCATTATTTATGTAAAAGTAAAGACCAATATCTGAACAGAAAATCAACAACATCTAGGTAGTAGCCAAAATTGACTTATTTAAAACATTAAATATATCTTATATAAATAGATAATAATTCGTGTCACTGTTGTGCCGAGAATTTCAGAACACAAATCGAAAAAATATAAAAATTAAAAGCAATGATCAAAAAGAATTATAAAATAAAAGTTCATCATAATTAAAAAAATGTTTCAGTTTCTTCAAGATCTCTGAAACAACTAACATACTAGTAACACCTGAAAATGTTGAAACAAATATATAATCAAAGTTTGCTTCATAAATTATTCTAGAAAAAATGCTACTATTTTATATTTCACCTTGAGCACCATCTTGATATATTCAAATCTCACTTTGAGAGGAAACTCGAAAAACATGTTGGTCTTGTTTGGTCTATACCAATTACGACATAGCTTTAATCTTTTTTGTACTAGTCAGACTTTCAATTTGCAATACTTCTTTAAGAATCATCTCTTTTTCCAATATCTTCAACTATTTACAGAAAACATATCGCTAATTTTGCAATTTACCAGCATTCTCAAAAAAAAAAAAAAAAAAATCAAGTTTTGCCATTGATTCACTAAAGAATAGAGGGGAGAAGAAATAAAGAAAGATAAGGATTTGAGGGAAGAGGGGAGGAGAGGGGAGGGATGAGGAAGAGGACAAAATTACCTGATCGAGGGTTTGGGTTCGAGAAAAGAATATCAGAAGAGTTGTTGGTGAGATATGGTGAGAAAGAGAGGAGTTGGTTGAAGAAAAAAGCAATACTCGAGTGACAGAAGAGTCGATTGAAAAAACAAAAAAGAAAGAAATTACCTGATATGTGGGAATAAGAAATACCCATCTTATTGTTAAAGATATAATTTAATTTCAATCATGTTAGTAAAGAGTTTTGGTCAAAGTTGACTTAAACTAGGAGTATGTATTTAGAAGATTTTTTATTTCTTTAGGAGTCATAGTCTAATTATGATTATAGTAGAAGTTTCTAATTATTTGAGTTTTCATATAATAGTAGTAGTATTTGATTATTAGAGATTGTGTAGAAGTGTGAGATTGAAGAATTTGTATTTTTATAAATAAAGCACAAGAGCGCTCAATTTTGTATGAGAAAGTTGTATGAGAAATGTATGAAAAATTATTAGTCAATAAAAATAAAGTTACTATTCTTCTTCCTCCATAGATTCATCTCTTCTCATATTTTCTTTATCAAAGATCAACAGTGGTATTAAAGCCATAAAATCCTCGCTCATATTGCGCCAATTATTATCGTCGCCAACAACCGATTCGAAGTCGATCTTCGAAGAAGATGGCTAACAAGTTGATACAACTTGTTGTTCCTTATCTCACAAAAAATAACTATCAAAGTTGAAGTAATAAGATGAAAGAATTATTGATCTCTCAAGACATGTGGAAAATCATTGAAAAAGTTTCGAAATGACAAAAGATTAGAGCAATTAATGTTAACTGAAAGGGATCAGTTTGATGACTTAAAGACGAGATAGATTCGCTCTTTTCTTAATATTTCGTGGAGTTAATGAAGATACTTTTGATATCATCAGAGGTGCAACAACAAAATATGCTTGCAATATGTTGAAAAGACATATGAAAAGAGAAAGACAGTGATAACTCGCGAAATCATGGGGTTCAAGGAAGGGATGAAAGGAATTCAAAAAATCTATGAATTCAAAAAAGAGATAGGAGAAGTTCAAGAAATAGAAGACTTCAAAAAGATCAACTAGTAAAAGGTATGCAGATCCATTGAAAATAAGATTTTAGAGAGAGAAGGAAGAAGAAGAGGAGAAGAAAAGATAGGAGGGAAGAAAAAGAAAGAGAAAGAGAAGAAGAATATGCAAGAGATGAAGAGGAAAAAATAAAAGAAGAAACATAAAAAAAGAGAAAAAGAAACAAAAGAAGCAAAAATAGAAGAAAAAAAGAAGAAAAGGAAGAAGAAAAAAGAGAATAAGAAAGAAAAAAAGGTGAAGAAGAAAAAAAAGGAAGCAAAATAAACAATCATGGTTAATAAGTGGTAATTACGACAATGAAATAGAACAAAGCAGTGTTAATTTTTGTAACACTCCGTTCTCGAAATACAAATATATGTCCTGATTTTTCGCTTGTATTATTTTTTCTTGTATTTTATATTTTGGTATCCGATCCATTTTCTTTGAACCCCGAGCCTAGCCCAAGCCCAGGGCCTGGCCCGATATTTTCCCTTTCCTTTTCCTTTTCCTTTTCCTTTTTCCTTTTCTTTTTCCTTTTCCTTCTTCTTTCTTTTCCCTTTGTTTTTCTTTTTGCCTTTCTTTTTCTTTTTTTCCCTTCCACGCTCTTCTCCTTTCTTCTCTCTCTTATTTGTTCTTCTCCTTTTCTTTTCTTTTCTCTTCTTTTTTCTCTCCCTCTCTCTTTCTCCTCTCCCTCTCTCTATCTCAGTCGGCCAACCTCTTTCTCATCTTTTCTCTCTCTCACACTCTTTCTCCTTCTCTTTCTCTCTCCTCTCCTCTCCCCACCAACGGCCTCCCCCAAAAGAAAGAGAAAGAGAAGAAGAATATGCAAGAGATGAAGAGGAAAAAAATAAAAGAAGAAACATAAAAAAAGAGAAAAAGAAACAAAAGAAGCAAAAATAGAAGAAAAAAAGAAGAAAAGGAAGAAGAAAAAAGAGAATAAGAAGAAAAAAAGGTGAAGAAGAAAAAAAAAAGGAAGCAAAATAAACAATCATGGTTAATAAGTGGTAGTTACGACAATGAAATAGAACAAAGCAGTGTTAATTTTTGTAACACTCCGTTCTCGAAATACAAATATATATCCTGATTTTTCACTTGTATTATTTTTTCTTGTATTTTATATTTTGGTATCCGATCCATTTTCTTTGAACCCCGAGCCTAGCCCAAGCCCAGGGCCTGGCCCGATATTTTCCCCTTTCCTTTTCTTTTTCCTTTTTCTTTTTCCTTTTCTTTTTCCTTTTCCTTCTTCTTTCTTTTCCCTTTGTTTTTCTTTTTGCCTTTCTTTTTCTTTTTTTTCCCTTCCACGCTCTTCTCCTTTCTTCTCTCTCTTATTTGTTCTTCTCCTTTTCTTTTCTTTTCTCTTCTTTTTTCTCTCCCTCTCTCTTTCTCCTCTCCCTCTCTCCATCTCAGTCGGCCAACCTCTTTCTCATCTTTTCTCTCTCTCACACTCTCTCTCCTTCTCTTTATCTCTCCTCTCCTCTCCCCACCAACGGCCTCCCCCACTCCCTCTCCTCCTTGCCGGCTGGCCACCACCCCCACCGGCCAACCCTCCACCACCGACCACCTCCTCCACCAAGCCAGTCACCACTCCCACTCTCCTCCACCTCATCCACAACTTCACCAACCTCACCACCACTCTATCATCATCACCATCATCACCACTACCATCTCTTCCTCCTCCCACACCACCATCTCCACCTTCAACATCTCCTCCACTAACACCACCCCCTCCAACCCCCACGATCTCCATCATCATCTTCTCCTCCACCCTCTCCACTAAATCCACCACCATCATCACCACCAACACCACATCACTACCACTACCCACACCCCACCTTGGTCGCGCCTTCCTCCCAACCACCCTGATTAGTCTCCAAATCTGCATATTTTATATCACGTCTTCACATTTATTCTGAATAAAATTCTGTTAATAATAACTTTCTTGTGTGTTTCTAAGTCTATGGAATGACGTGAAGAAGAAGCCCAAGATCTAATTTATTTGAGAATTTTTAGAGCCTAGAAGAAGCCCAAGAGTTTGAAGCCTAATCTGCTAATCCTGGGAGCAGAAATAATAAAACAAAAGGTTGTACATAGCCCATACCTCTAGTACCAGACCCACGTTGCCGCGTTGCGCGAGCAACCACAGCATGGCCGTGAAAATGCGGCCTGGCCGTGGAAAGGCCGCGTTTTCGCGGCCATGTTGTGGAGCCACGCATCGTCCTTCGACGCGTGGTCCCGTATGGTTCCCTCGTACTCCATAAATAGCCTAGTTTTGAGCAGAACAGAGGAGAGAAGAGCATGTGGTGTAGTTTTCTCCTCTTTTAGGGTAGTTTTTCTTTTTTTTCTTTCTTTTATTTTTCTTTTCTTTTGTAGATCATATAATAGAGAAGATAGTGATTCCTAGGATGAAAGTTAGAGTGCTTGTAATGGAGGGTGACACTATATGAAAAGTTCTCTCTTTATCTCTACTTGTTTTCTTCTCTCTAACTCTTTACATGCTTAGCTTTTTCCCTCATGGCAACTAATCACTAACTTGCTAACTCCTTACTTGATAATCCACATGAATCTATTAGCCTTTACATGGCCTTGCTCTTGTAAGAGCCATTGATGGCTCATGATGATGTATTCTAATACTCTAATATCTAACTCTCTAACAAGCTAATATTACTTTATTCCATGCTTATTCTATTTTAGTTTTCATGACTTAAGTGTACCTTGCACTTATTTATTGAGTTTGGATATGAAAGTGATCTTATGGGTCATGCTTTGAAAAGCTCTTGAACTAAGAACTCGTGATGGTCAATGATACATGTGAGGCAACTATCACTAATAGGTTAACATATTGGTGGAGCCATTAGTAGTTAGTAGCCATAAATTTTCTTTCATTTTACTTTATTTTTAGAAATAATTTTAAAAACAAAAATAACTTCTCTTCAATGTTTCTATCTTTGTTTTTACCGTATTCTTCTATTTTCATTATTTGTTTTCTTTTCTTTTGATTCTTTGAAATATAGAAGAACCGTTAACACACATGTGAATATACTGTTAATGCTTCTATCGCCTCCCGTCCTTATGAATTCGACCCGTTTAGCCTCTATGTTGTAACAGAAGTATCGAGAAAGCCAAAGCACGCACTTTTAACTTTTTATTTCAAAATGACATTTTTCGTGCTCGGTTTTTCCGATCAAATTTTGGCACCGTTGCTGGGGATGAGAACAGTTTGATTTCATGTTTTTGTTAACTTTTTCTTAATTAAATTAGTTTAGGATCTTAATTTATTTTTGTGTTTTCTTGCATATTTCATCCATAGAAATTACAAAAATAAAAAATAAAAAATATTTTAGCTCTCATAATTTCTTTTCTTTCCATCCCATATTTTTATTACACCTTTACATAATCTTTTTCATTTAATGTTTACTCTTATTATGTGTATTCTAGTTTAGCTTATTTTTTTGATTATTTAATATAATTTGAGTCTACCTCAATATTATTTTATCTTTCTTTTTTCACAATGACTGTTGAATAACTTGAAGAACTTTTTCCTGCCTTAGAAGACTGTCAAACTATATCTGAGAAACATTAAAGCAAATAGATGCTAAACTTGACCTAACTACTGCCACCGATGAATCTCTTGCCACAAAATTGGACAATCTCACTTAGGACTTTGTATAAAAGCGTCGCAACTCAGAAAAAGATAAATTCAATTATGCACCTATTGTCTCACTAAATAATGGTCAACTTACCTTTTCTAATATCATTTAGGCCACCACTTCTTATTTGTTACCCCCCCACCTGGTCCAGTACATATAGGCACATTCAGCACTTCTCATCCAGTAGTCGATATCTATACTTACACTGGTTATGTTTTTCTACCTCGTCTAACACAGGACACAAGGCCTATAATACCTCGAGATAGGTAACTTAACTTTCAACCTCACTATGACGCAACCAGAAACAATCACGCAGATGATCCATTTAGGAAAATTAAGTTGGATGCTCTCGAGTTTGATGGTAGGCTAGAATCCACTGATTTTCTAGATTGGTTGGATAAAATGGATAAGTATTTTGAGTGGTACATGTCTGATACTTAGCTATTAGTATGGCTAGGATTAAATTAGTGGGCAATGCAAGATGTTTTGAAAAACAATTGTGCGTGACCTTAGGCGTCGTTCACCAATTTTATCATGGGACCAAACGAGAGATATACTAAAGGAAAAATATGTTCCAACCTACTACATAGATGATTTGTTAGATCAATTCCTTAATCTTAGGCATCACACCTGCATTATCACAAAGTACATGTCTCAATTTGAGGCATTGATGTTACGATTTGAGGTTGATAAATAGTAAAGACTTCCTGTGTCTATTTTTTTAATGATTTGAGCAGATATGGAGCGCGAAGTTAAGGTCCAACCACTCTATTCCTTAGAGGTTGCTTATCAAAAATCCCTAGATTATGTGAAGTATCTTCGTCTCGTTCTTAGGTGTGTTCCTTTCAATCATGATACTTGTCCAAGTCGCCCTAGCACCTTTTCTAGGTCTCACCTTAGTACCCAACTCGTCAACACAGCATCACTATAAAAGTTTACTTATAGTGCCTCTTCTGCTAGCTTAGCTAAGACTCCATCACCTGCTTCATCTAGTGCTCGCCTTTTTACATCCCAAATCGAGCGTCACTATTGCCATGTCAAAGGTCATATAGTTTCTTGTTGTCCAAAACATGTTTTAGTTTGATTGTCAGGATGATACTTGCTTGAGAATGCTGATAAATTTTTAGTGATGGACCCCTTGGAGCTCGATTATGATGAGGACCCTTCTATGATAAGGATGATTCCCTTTGATGAGGATTATCTTTTAGTGATGAGATGCATTTTGTCCACCCCTTATGATAGTGATTCATGGAAGCACACAGATATTTTTCATTTTTTCATTCCTATTAACGAAAAATCATATAAGCTAGTTATTGATGGAGGTAGTTCCATGAACGTGGTTTCTAAATCCGTTGTGATAGCTTTGCCCTTAAGACAGAGCCACATCCTCATCCATTTGAGATATCTTGGGTAGTTAAGACTTTCTTACTTGTTAATGATCGGTGTCTAGTCACTCTTAAGATAAGACTGTATTTCGAGGACATCTACTGTGAGGTATTATTTATAAATGTTCATCTTTTGCTAAGTCGTACTTGGTTGTATGATAATGTTTTGAAATATTGCGGTCATAATAATATATATGAATTCACATATGATAAGATCATTCATTTAAGACATGTAAAGCCAATCACTCACACCCGCTCTGTAGCTTAGTCATCTGCTAGTAATACTCCAACCCAATGACTCCAAATCTTGACCCACAATCATTTTGAGAAAGAAAGTATTGAGTTCGGGTTTGTCTTTATCTTAGTAACTGCAGATAGTTTCAGCCTTCTGAGCCTTCGTCCACTCATTCCTCTGATGTCTCCATTCTGTTAGATAAGTTTAGGGATGCTATGCTTGATCAGTTATCTGATGTACTTTCACCTTCTATTGATTTAGTTTCAGGATCACAGTTATTTAACCTTCCCCATTATAGGATGAATCTTATAAAAAGAGCTAAGTTGAATAGACACTTGCAGGTCTTTTGAAAAAAGGTTTCAGCCACCATGGTCTTAATCTTTGTATGTTCTTATTCGGTTCTCTCAACAAAGATGGATTTTGGAGAATGTGTGTAGGTAGTCGAGCCATTAACAAAATCATAGTCAAGTATAAGTTTTCTATTTCTAGCTCGAGGATATGTTAGATGAGCTATCTGGTGTCAAATGATTTTCCAAGATTGATCTGCATAGTGAATACCATCAGATTAGAATTCCCTTCGAAGATGAATGAAAAAGATCCTTTAAGACACAATATGGACTTTATGAGTGGTTAGTACTGCCTTTTGGAATGTCTAATGACTCTAGCACCTTTATGAGAGTAATGATGCATGTATTATGATCTTTTATAAGTAAGTTTGTTGTTGTGTACTTTGATAACATACTGATTACAACACTAAAGATGAATACTTAGCTTACATCCATAAGGTTTTCTTGACTTTTTGTGCTTATAAAGTTGTATGCAAACTATAAGAAATGCTCTTTGATGAAAAATCAAGTGTTATTCTTAGGTTTACTGGGTCTCCTTAAGGAAATTTTGTTGACCGTGATAAAGTTAAAGCCATAAAAAAGTGGCCAGAGTTTAAGATATTAAATGAAATTCATAGTTTTCATGATTTAGTGCCCTTCTATAAGAGATTCATTAAGGAATTCAATACCATTACTCCCCTGATTACTGAGTGTTTAAAGTTAGAAACTTTTAAGTGGACTGTTGCTGCACATAAAACTTTCTTAGGCATTAAGCAGAAAATGATTGAAGCCCCTATGTTATGACACTTTAATCTTTCTAACATTTTTGAAGTAACTTGTGATGCTTCGGATGTAGGAACTGGAGGTGCATTTAGTCTAAAATGAGCATCATGTTACTTATTTTTGTGAAAAACTCAATGAGGCTAAATAACAATATTTCACTTATGATAAAGAGTTTTATGCAGTGGTATATCCTCTTCGCCATTGGCATTATTATCTATTGCCTAAAGAGCTTGTTCTATATTCTGACCATCAAGCCCTTCGTTATCTTCATTCCCAGAGTAAGTTGAGCTCTAGATATGTTACTTGAGTTGATTTCTTCAAGATTATATTTTTATTCTCAAACATCGTGTTGCTGATGTTTTTAGTCGTCTTATCACCATTTTACACTGCATGCAAAATTCTGTGATAAGTTTTGAGCGCCTCAAGAATGAGTACCCTCAATGTCTAGATATTGGTATCATCTATAAAGAGTCCTTAAATAACTCGTCTTACACAAGGTTATTTTCTTATTAAGAAGGGTATCTTTTTTAAGGTGTTAAGTTGTGTATTCCTCGTACTTCATTTAGAGAATTTTTTTTAGTTTGCAAATTACATGTTGGAGGTTTAGTTAGATATTTTGGTTGATATAAAATCATTTCTTTGGTAAAGAATAGATTTTACTGGCCTTTGTTGAAAAGAGATGTTGCCTGCATTGTCTCCCAATGTCACACTTGTCAATTAGATAAGTTTAAGAAATAAAATACTGGTTTGTACATCTTTTCCTGTTCCACATACCCCTTCGAGAGAGCTTAGCATGGATTTTGCCCTAGGATTGCCCAAAACTGTGCGAAAACATAATTTTATTTTTGTGGTTGTGGATAAATTTTCTAAGGTGGCTCACTTCATCCTTGTTCTCGAAGTACTGATGCTTCACATATAGGTAAATTATTCCTTAAAGAGATTGTTAGATTACATGATCTTCCAATTATAATCGTGTCTAATAGGGATGTTAAGTTAGCTACTTTTGGAGAACTCTTTGGAAGTTGTTTGGGACTACCTTGAAGTATTCTTCTGCTTTTCACAATCAAGCTAATGGTCAAACTGAAGTTAATCGGAGTTAGGTGATTTGCTTCAATGTTTAATTGGAGAAAGCCTGAAAATTGGAATCTTATTTTGCCACATGCTGAATTTGCGTGCAATAATCTTGTTAACATGTCGACAAGTAAGAGTTCTTTTGAGACTGTTTATGCTTTTTCTGCCCGCCAATCCATTAATCTTCTTCCTTTGCCCACTGATTATCGCCCTTCTGATTTTGCCCAAGTTTTTGTTGAACATATCCATAATTTGCATGTTGAGATTAGACGAAAATTTATTTTGAGTAATGATACTTGTAAACTTGCTGCTGATGCACATCGTAGGTATAGAGAATTTAATGAAGGAAATTATGTTATAGTTCACATTTGTCCTAAACACTATCCTAAACATGCTGTTATAAAGTTATATGCCTGAACCATTAGGCCTTGCCCTATTCTTCGTAGGAGTGGATCCAATGCTTATTTAATTGATTTGTCATCGAGTATGTCTATTAGTCTAATTTTCAATGTGACAGATTTATTCTCTTATCGAGGCACATTCGAGCCTCCAGTTTTGTATTCTTCTATTATGCATGCACGTCTTTCACTCCGGTTTCTCGTGCTCCTTTCATTGCTTAAGAATGATCAGATGAGATTCTTAATGTATTGGATGATGAATATGTTACTTCACATTCTAGTGGTTATCACCGCTTCCTTGTTTAATAGAAGGATATCCCTCTACCCTCTACTAATGAGACTTGGATCACTAAGAAGAATTTCATCGCCTTAATCTTGTTAATAATCTAGGAATCAATCTGACAACTAATCAATGTCACCGATCTAATTAATCAAGTCGGTGAATATCAAGTGGGAGGTTTTCTGTTCAATAGAACGTTTCTTAATTACATAATCACCTTTCAACTACCTTCCTTGGTTATAAACACCAATTAGACTGGTATAGTATAAAGAATATTAATTCTTTTATACAGTATTTGAAGTGCAATTAGACCGTATAAGTCAGTCTCAATATACTGTATAACCCATGTATAAAGAATATTAATTCACTTATACAGTACTTGGAGTGAGGTACGCTTATAGCGAATCTCTAAGACAATTATGTCCCCCGCCCGCTACGGTGCTAACAGGTTACTTTGGAGGAACATCGCGTGTGGGCATGGTTTCCCGCGCGAAAACTCCAAGTACCCAAAGGGCACACCCTTTGTTCCCATTTTTCTCTATTTAAAGACTTCAAACTTCCATCTCATGTCCAATGTGGGACTAAATATTTTTACCTATTTTAATCTCCTTTGGCTTTTAAATTAGGCAAATGTTAGACTTGAATATCTCATTCATTCGAAGTAGAAATTGAACATGTGAATATACTACGTTCACCCAAGAGAAGGAGAACACACTCCAACCATTATCCAATTGATTCTATCAACGGATCTCGCCGTAATTCAACTCAAAGATTCACATTTAATTCTTCATATTTCCCAACAAATCTTAGCCTCTTGGGGGGTTATTTATGTTTTACCTCGTCGGAGATGAGTTGTTTTCAACCGGAGGAATACGATGGAGATCATAATTAGAAATTAATTATTATGTTATTTATTAGGTGTTATTTAATTTTGAGTAATTAGAGTTTTTTGATTATCAAGTTTTATTTAGTTTCTTAGTTTGTGTTAAATGTCTATCAATAAATAGACTTCATTGTTTTCATCGTAAGAGAGACTTTTTTTTTACGAAAATACAAATTATCACTCTCTCTCATATTACTCTCTCTCTCTCTCTCTCTCTCTCTCAAAATTCTTCTCTGTCTCTTTCTAAATTCTCTCTTCTTCTCTTTTGTATGCTCCTCTCTCTCTCTCTCTCTCTCTCTATATATATATATATATATATATATATATATATATATATATTATATATATATATATAGAGAAAAATGTATATCAGCCCGCGGGCTGAGAGAACTCTCTCAGCCTGCGCTGACGTGGCTCAATTTTGCACCCCACTAACTTGCGGCCCGCTTATCGAAAGAAGTTAAATTACCAAATACCCCTTATGAAAAGCTACTTTTTCGGTAAAAGACAGTGAATGCTGCTTCTTTAATTTTTTTATCTGATTTGATATTTAATGATTTTTAATATAGTCGCAGTACTTATGAGAACTGCTACCACGGTCGCAGTCTTTTCTAAGGACTGCTACCAAGGTCGCAGTCTTTTTCTGAGGACTGCTACCAAGGTCGCGGTGTTTTATGAGAACTGCTACCACGGTCGCAGTCTTTTCTAAGGACTGCTACTAAGGTCGCAGTCTTTTTCTGAGGACTACTACCAAGGTCGCAGTCTTTTTCTGAGGACTGCTATCATGATCGCAGTGTTTTTATGAGAACTGCTACCACGGTCCCAGTCTTTTCTAAGGACTGCTACCATGGTCACAGTCGTTTTCTGAGGACTGCTACCAAGGTCGCAGTCTTTTTCTGAGGACTGCTACCAAGGTCTGCTACCAAGGTCGCAGTCTTTTTCTGAGGACTGCTACCAAGGTCGGTAAAAAGTTGTGAGGGAGGGTATTTTTGGAAATTACAATGTTGAGGTGACTGACATTAAATTGGGCGGGATTTTACAGGATTTTGCCCGCCAAAATTATTACAGATGTGGGGCGGTGATGTTGCCACGCCCGCAGGCTGAGAAAACTCTCTCAGCCCGCGGGCTGAGGTACAGTAAGCCCATATATATATATATATATATATATATATATATATATATATATATATATATATAGTTTTACATCATGACATTTCTTGACAGGCATGCCTTTGTTTTGTAGATGTGGATCTATATGTACAATCTGATGTGGATCCACTTTGACTAGGAAAACAGAAAATCCTTAGATAAGATTTTCTAGGCGGCTAGTTCTTTGGACACCCACCCGACACCCGGAACGCTTATCACCTTGCCGTAACATTTGGATGTGGTAGGGGCCCTACCAGGACGTGGTAGCGGTGATTACCATACGTGGGAGGCAATTGTGATGTTGGTTGGTTGTTGGATTATGTTTGGTCATAAGTTGGAGATGCTGCTGACGATGCTATTGGCTCCACTGTAGTTATAGTTGGGCAGCTGTGTTTGGGCACTGTTATCGGGCTTGGCGCTAGTCTGTAATACAGTGGCAGACACAAGCGCTCTGGCAGCCGCTTCTCCTGCCAAAGTTAGAAACGCAAATGTTCTAATATTTCTTTGAAGTTCTTGTTGCTTGAATAGATACTGATTCGTGCACGAAACAAATATCTTCTGCTCAGATAGATTCATTTATCTCAACTTTGGAGATAAAGTTGATAATCTATTGCAATGATGGAATATTTAAGGAACTTGATCTGATACTGGTATTGCCCTCAATACAAGGATCTGTAAGGTTGTTTGGAAGGCATTGTTTGTTTTGCAGAATGTAGGCCTTTTCTATCATATAATGTTTGGGATACAGTTGCTTTGAGATGCAGAGAATGTGAGAAATGATATATGGTACAAGATCATAAGTGAGCAATGAATGATTGAAAAGAGTTTGGTGGATAGAGCTAGTAGTAAAATTTATGACTGGGTTGTGACTGATGATGGAAGATAGGGAAGCTCTCTTTGTTCTTTGATACTGTAGTTTTCTATTGTATAGTATAGAGGCTGTTCAAACTTATTGGATAGGTCGATTTTAGTTCTATACAAAAAATATAGAGGTTATGGGATGGTGTATATTGCTGACTGAAGGTAGGGAATGTTAATCTCATATTAAAGTGGCCCACATAACCTTGGTATTTGCATTGGATTCCTATTAAGTTTAACTGATATAAAGGATGCCCATATAATTGTCACATTTATATAGTTATTTGGTCACTTGAAAATAGAAAAGATACCATGATGGAAAGGTTTATTTTCAAGGGGTCTTTTTGCAAATGTGCGACCCACTTTTCTCCTCCTGTAAAGAAACAAAACTCACGCGAATATTTTATCGTGAGAATCCATCGTGAAAAGAACAGAGAGTTTTGTGAAAGGAAAGGATCAGAGAAAAGAGAATCCATTGCAAGTTAGGGTTTGTAGATTCCAGAGGAAGGATTCAACATCTTCTCCAATCTCCATTCAATCTTCATCAATGGCCTCAGGTATGAATAGATTAGGGTTTTCTATTATGAAAGTCTTGCAATATATGATTCTTGAGATGTATGGTTGATTCTTGATCCATGGACGTTTTATTCCGCATTATAGATGAATTAATTTCCAACATTTGGTATCAGAGCCATGATTAAAGAATCAATACATCTTGGATTTAGGAATTATGAAAAGTTAGGGTTTTGATTAACAATTCATGAAATCCAGATTTTGATCTTTAATTGTAGAATTGAAGAGGATTCTTGGAAACCCTAAAATCATATATACATTCCTCTAATTATGCAATTAATATGGATCAAATTAGGATTTTAGAAACCCTAATTTTCCTGAATTTTTCCCGATTTTTCCATAATTTTTGGGATTCGGGCATAATCTGGAACTGCTGTTCGGTAACTGGATCGTGGGCTATTAGTCGACTATAGGGTTTGATTAGTCGACTAATAGTCCATCCCGAAAGTTACCCGACTCTCTGTTTCTAACAGGAGTCGACTTGGGTTTTTGATTAGTCGACTAGTAAAGTGTATAGTCGACTAACCTTTTGGCCAAGTCGACTAATATTTAACCGAGAGTTTGGATTCTAACAGGAGTCGACTAATAAAATTTGTAGTCGACTTATAAAGTTTTTAGTCGACTTGTGATTTTGACCTAGTCGACTGATAAAATATGTAGTCGACTAGTCATGTTGGTATAGTCGACTAACCCTTGCTTGTCCTAGTCGACTAGACCTAAACCTGTAGTCGACTTGATTTGACCCAAGTCGACTACTCATTTCTTGTCGTCGACTAATGTTTGAAAATAATCAATCATAAAGTATGTTACACATTTAAGTTATTGTGTTAATGTTGATTGATGCTTGGTCAAGTAATGTATTGTAGTATTATGGCATTACACAAATAATAGAATTAGAGAATATTATTGGTTAGTTTGTATTCATAAGGCTTATTGATTTAGTAGTTGCCAAAGTGACCTAGGTTAGTAAACCTTATGAATATACAACTACATAAAAGACATGTTAATGAGGTAGACATTAAAGGCAATAATATTCTGGGTGGCGGTTCTAGTTAGGAGATTGGGACTGGCCCAAAGGAAAGTCCCTTTCGAATAATTATGAACCGGGGTAGGATAGTGTAATTTATGCAACCTAGTGGTGTAGAAGTGAATACCCAAAGATAACATGACTTACTATCTAAGTTGGCATAAATTATATTAGACCTACGTAGGTGATAAAAGTTCTCACCTAAAGAGTGAACACTAGATATGCTTAGGTTTCGCCCAAAGGAGAAATCTGAGTGATATCAATAGTTCATCTTAATTAAATTTAAAGTTATTGTATTGATTCGTGGCCTAATGTGAGCTATGTCCTATTATGTTTCAGTGAACGTCCCCACTTCTCTTCACACTCATGCCACTAGCATTCCGGCCTTGGATGGTACAAACTTCTCAGAGTGGTATGAACATGTTCAGTTTACACTGGGTGTCCTAGACCTAGACATGGCCTTAATAGTTGACAAACCTGATGAAGTAACTGCTGAGAGTACAGCAGAACAGGTCAGCCATGCCAAAGCTTGGGAGAGGTCTAATAGGCTCAGTCTAATGTTCATAAAGATGACCATAGCTAATAACATCAAGACTTCTCTCCCACATACTACTAGTGCATCGGAACTTTTGTCTGCAGTAAAGGACCGATTTAAGTCAGCAGATAAGTCATTAGCTGGTACCTTAATGGCTGAACTTACCACCATGAAATATGATGGTAATAGAGGAGTTCAGCAACACATTCTGAACATGTCTGACAAGGCTGCTAAGCTAGGATCACTGGGTATGAAGGTTGATGAGTCCTTCTTGGTTCAATTCATCCTCAACTCACTTCCTTCACAGTTTGGGCCATTCAAGATCCACTACAATACTCATAAGGATAAGTGAAACTTGAATGAGCTAACTAGTATGTGTGTTCAAGAGGAGGTGAGACTGAGGCAAGAAGGACAGCACTCAGTATTAGCAGTGACTCAAGGGGGTATCCATAAGAAAAGTAAATATGGAAGAGGTAAGAAATTTCCATCAAAGAAAGGAAATGACCATGGGGAAAGTAGCCAAGGTCATAGAAAAGCTTTCACTGTCAAATGCTACTTCTGTGGCAGAAAGGGACATGTGAAGAAGGACTGCAACAAGAGGAAAGCTTGGTTCGAAAAGAAAGGTACAAATCTTTCTTTTGTATGTTTTGAATCAAATCTTGCTGAAGTTCCTTCTAATACTTGGTGGATTGATTCTGGAGCCACAACTCACATAACTAATTCAATGCAGGGATTCCTTACAACCCGGAAACCGAAGGAAAGTGAGAGATTCATCTTTATGGGGAACCGTCTGAAAGTGGAGGTCGAATATGTTGGTACTTATCGACTACTTTTGGAGACGGGTCATCAGATGAATCTTGAGGATACTTTTTATGTACCTTCAATTTCCAGGAACTTAATGTCTGTATCCAAATTAGATGTTTTTGGATATTCTGTTTTATTTAGTTGTGAAAAACTCTCTTTAATGTATAATTCAATGCTGGTTGGGCATGGAATTTTATGTGATGGATTATATAAAATTTCATTGAATGATGAGTTTGCACAATCTTTATTGTCTCTGCATTCGAATGTTGGTATAAAACGTGGCTTAATAAATGAAAAATCCTCTATCTTGTGGCATAGGAGACTGGGGCATATCTCCAGGGATAGAATAATAAGATTAGTGAAGACTGGGATTTTGGATGACCTGGACTTCACTGATTTTGATGTGTGTGTAGATTGTATAAAAGGAAAACAAACTAAACACACTAAGAAAGGTGCCACAAGAAGTAAAGACCTCCTTGAAATAATTCATACAGATATTTGTGGACCTCTTTCCATTCCATGTTTTACTGGAGAGAGATATTTCATTACCTTTATAGATGATCTATCACGGTATGGTTATGTTTATCTAATTAATGAAAAGTCTCAGGCTGTTGACATCCTTGAGGTGTTCATTACAGAAGTCGAGAGACAGTTAGATAGAAAGGTTAAAATCATAAGATCAGATAGAGGTGGTGAATATTATGGTAGATATGATGAGTCAGGACAACATCCTGGCCCATTTGCCAAATTCCTAGAAAAGCGTGGCATTTGTGCTCAATACACAATGCCTGGTACGCCTCAGCAGAACGGTGTTGCTGAAAGGCGAAACCGAACTCTTATGGATATGGTTAGGAGCATGATGAGCTTCTCTAAAGTACCCAATTCATTGTGGAGTGAGGCCTTAAAGACTGCTATGTATATCTTAAACAGGGTTCCTAGTAAGGCAGTCCCAACAACTCCCTTCGAGCTGTGGACTGGTAGGAAACCCAGTTTAAGACATTTACATGTCTGGGGTTGTCCAGCAGAGGCCAGAATATATAACCCACAAGAAAGAAATTAGACTTAAAAACAATATCTGGGTATTTCATTGGTTATCCAGATAAGTCTAAGGGATACAAATTTTATTGCCCTAACCATAGTACAAGAATAGTTGAAACTGGTAATGCCAGATTCCTAGAGAATGGTGAATTTAGTGGGAGTGATGAACCAAGAAAAGCAGATCTTGAAGTTGTAAGGGTAAATATCCCAATTACCTTTCCTTCAAGAGAAATTGTTGTACCTCAGCTTGATCATCAAGTTGAGATTCCAGAACAACAAATTAATGTTGGTTCACCACTCCATGAGGATATTCCCATTGAAAATGTTGTAGAACCACCACAACCGGCAGCTTTGAGAAGATCTCAAAGGGAAAGAAGATCTGCCATTTCAGATGATTATGTGGTATATCTACAGGAATCTGATTATGATATTGGGATAAATAAAGATCCAGTTTCGTTTTCACAAGCCATAGAATGCAATGATTCTAGTAAATGGGTTGATGCTATGAAAGATGAGTTAAAATCTATGGACCAAAACCAAGTCTGGGATCTCGTTGAATTGCCTTATAACTGTAAGAAAGTCGGGTGTAAATGGGTCTTTAAGACCAAGCGCGACTCTAAAGGCAATATCGAACGATATAAGGCTAGACTTGTGGCCAAAGGTTTCACTCAGAAAGAAGGCATTGACTATACAGAGACCTTCTCTCCAGTATCTAAGAAGGATTCTCTTAGAATCATTATGGCACTTGTAGCTCATTATGATTTGGAGTTACATCAGATGGATGTGAAAACTGCCTTTCTGAATGGGGATTTGGATGAGGATATCTACATGGAGCAACCTGAAGGGTTCGCAATTAAAGAACAAGAACACTTGGCTTGTAAATTAAAGAAATCTATATATGGACTTAAACAAGCTTCCAGGCAATGGTATATAAAGTTTAATGATACCATTACCTCTTTTGGATTTACAGAAAACACTGTTGATCAGTGTATATATCTAAAGATCAGTGGGAGCAAGTTTATTTTTCTGGTTCTGTATGTAGATGACATCTTATTAGCCAGTAGTGATCTTGGTTTGCTGTATGAGACTAAAAGCTATCTTACCAAGAATTTTATGATGGTTGATATGGGTGAGGCAGCTTATGTTATTGGCATAGAGATCTTCAGGGATAGATCTCGAGGATTGCTAGGATTGTCTCAGAAAGGATATATCAACCGGGTCTTGGAAAGATTCCATATGGAAATGTGTTCAGTCAGTCCTACACCCATTCAGAAGGGTGACAGATTAAGTGGTAGCCAGTGTCCCAGAAATGACTTAGAAAAGGGTCAAATGCAGAAAATTCCGTATGCATCAGCTGTTGGGAGCTTGATGTATGCAAGCACATGTACCAGGCCAGATATCAGTTATGCAGTTGGGATGTTGGGAAGATACCAAAGCAATCCAGGAATGGAGCACTGGAAGTTGGCTAAGAAGGTTATGCGGTATCTTCAGGGGACAAAGGACTATATGCTCACATACAGTAGATCAGACCAGTTGGAGGTGGTCGGCTATTCAGACTCAGATTTTGGTGGTTGCCCAGATAGCAGGAAGTCTACCTCAGGATTTATTTTCTTGCTAGCAGGTGGAGCAATCTCGTGGAAGAGTGTAAAGCAGTCTCTTATTGCTTCTTCCACGATGGAGGCTGAGTTTATAGCTTGTTTTGAAGCCACAAATCATGCACTATGGTTGAGGAATTTTATCTCAGCACTTGGTGTAGTTGACTCTATTGCCAAGCCGCTGAAGATATATTGTGACAATACAGCAGCCGTATTTTTCTCTAAGAATGGTAAGTACTCTAATGGTTCTAGGCACATAGAACTGAAGTACTTGGTGGTTAGAGAAAGAGTTGAGAAACAGAAAGTGTCAATTGAAAGTATAAGTACCACCTTAATGGTTGCTGATCCATTGACTAAAAGATTGCCTCCAAAGACATTTAAGGAACATGTTGTAAGGATGGGTCTTTTGGGTAATCTGTAAATGTATATATGGTACTTGTGTAATTGACATTGTTGTACAAATAACAGTTTGTTTCTCTATTTCCTGTTATCCAATTGTGTGTACACATATTTTGTATGGATGTATGTTAAACAGGAAAATGTCTTTACAAGACAATTACAGGGGTCATTATGGTTATGGACTCAATTAGTAAGGGTTATCAATGTTGTGGTACATAGAAGGGAGTATGACGTGGATGTTGTATAACCGCTATGACTCGCATTGATAGTCTAAGCTAATTGCAGTATTACAGTATTACATATTTGGGCTTATCAGTTGTTGTTTTTAAATTTGTGCACATGTCAGGTTTTTCTGTATGGAATCCAATGGAGTCAAAATGATTTTGAAAATGAGTCTTTTTCTTTTATTTTGTTTTTTCTAAAGTTTTTAACCTAATCGGTTAGTGGTCCAAGTGGGAGAATGTTAATCTCATATTAAAGTGGCCCACATAACCTTGGTATTTGCATTGGATTCCTATTAAGTTTAACTGATATAAAGGATGCCCATATAATTGTCACATTTATATAGTTATTTGGTCACTTGAAAATAGAAAAGATACCATGATGGAAAGGTTTATTTTCAAGGGGTCTTTTTGCAAATGTGCGACCCACTTTTCTCCTCCTGTAAAGAAACAAAACTCACGCGAATATTTTATCGTGAGAATCCATCGTGAAAAGAACAGAGAGTTTTGTGAAAGGAAAGGATCAGAGAAAAGAGGATCCATTGCAAGTTAGGGTTTGTAGATTCCAGAGGAAGGATTCAACATCTTCTCCAATCTCCATTCAATCTTCATCAATGGCCTCAGGTATGAATAGATTAGGGTTTTCTATTATGAAAGTCTTGCAATATATGATTCTTGAGATGTATGGTTGATTCTTGATCCATGGACGTTTTATTCCGCATTATAGATGAATTAATTTCCAACAGGGAACTGTATGTTATTCGATCCTAGTTTTGTATTGTATAATTTTTTGCACTTCCTCAATAGATGCATTTAGTTCTATAGGAATAATAAAGAGGTTGATGTATGATGTTCTTAGTGCAGTGCAGCGCAAATGGATCTGCGGCAAGCTTCTACCCTGGAGTTTGGATAAAAAAATTCTGACAGCGTCTTTTTTTAGAAAAATGATTCTCACGACATAGAGTGCACAAAGAATTGATGAAAAGTGCCATTTTAAGACCAAGAAGCTCTAGGTTGCTGCACTTAAAAGAAAAAGTAGGGTTACTGTCATTTTTTATCTGGGGCTTTGTTGTGAGACAATTAATGGGTCGTGGTAGTAAGAGTAAAATACCTGCAAATCCAAACAACAGGCAAATCTTCTTCAAAAACAAAAGAAGTTGAGATGTTTTTGCTGGCTTGTACATAATCTGGGTCTCCACAGGCTGTGACTTGGTAGTAGCTCACTAAAGATATTTCAGAATATACGAGTGATATAACCTTCCATACATAGAGAGCTAGTTGGACTTGTTTATTTGTGTGCCCTGGGGGAGAAGTAAAGGACATCCTAGATGGTGACTGGATTCTACTAGCTGTAGGTGCCGGAAAAGGCAGTAATTTTTTTTTTATTGGTGGCTGGTGCTTTCTAATTTCTTGGGTATAGAATCGGGGAGGGGGAGGAGAGGGGCGTATGGATTTTGTTGGAAAGAGGGAGATTTGTACTGAGGAAGATGACCCAGACCGTCAAGGGATTGTCGAGGAAGTCGGCGACAAGAGACGACGGAAGAAACAGCAGCAGCAGCAAAACAGGTTCTCCGGTCGACCGGGCCGGTCGACCGGACGTGCACGACGTGCACAGTGTCAAAGAGCGGTCGACCGGACCGGTCGACCGATATGACTGACTGTAAAGGGCCCAACTCTCTGTTGGAATCGGTCGACCGGCCCGGTCGACCGGTAGAAGGGTCGGTCGACCGGTTCGATCGACCGACAGTCGGGTTTGGGCTGAAATCTGCAGTTCGGAAACCTGTTGTATTTAAGGGCTGCTAGGGTTTTCTAAGTAGTGATCTTGTAGGGAAATCTTGTAGAAGAACCTGCGAAATTAGAAGGCTAAGAGCTCTCTTGTATTGAGAGAGGCTAAGAGCCATTGTAATCATCTTCCTAATTGAAATCTCTCTCCGTGGATTGCCCCGAGGACGTAGGCACGTTGGCCGAACCTCGTTAGATCTTGGTTGTTTGCGATTGTGTGTTCTTTGTGTTTGATTTCATTGTTCTTGGTGATTGAGATCGATTGGATCCTCTAAGGGTTGTTGTCTGTCGAGCACAACAAGTGGTATCAGAGCATCCAGGTTACGCTTGGGATATTCTGAAGATTCGAAGGGTTCCAGATCTGATCAGGTGGAGATCGTGTGTCGATCTCAGGTCAGAGGTATTGGTGTTCAAGGAGATCGTGTGTCGATCTCAGGTGGACGCAGGGAGGGCTCGTTGAATCAGGAGTGGAATAGATCTGGTGAGAAACTCAAGCTAGGGTTTCAAGGTAGAGGTAAAAATCAATTTTTTTTTTATCTCAGAAATAGATCTATTTTGCAAGTATTTAATCTTCCGCATAGTTAGAGGGTCAAGGAAAGGATCTCAATGGCAGAGGAATCTAAGTCTGTTAAACAATGAACAACTCCAGGATTGATGTTGTTAAGTTCAATGGAACTAACAATTTCGGAATGTGGAGGTGTGAGGTTATGGATGCATTGAATGCACAGAACCTCGAGGACACACTCCTATTGGAGAGGAAGAAGAACACTACTACCGAGGAGGAATGGGCAAAGATGAATAGATCGGCATGTGGCTTGATTCGTTCATGCTTGGCACAGGATATAAAGTACCTTGTGCAACATGAGACGTCGGCAAAGAAACTGTGGAAAACCCTCGAAAAGAAGTACCTGACCAAGAGTGTGGAATCACGGCTGCAGCTTAAGAGTAAGCTGTATTTGTTCAGGATGCAGAGGGGGAGCACAGTGAATGAGCACATAAACCGGTATACGAAGCTTCTCACAGATCTGATAAACGTGGATGTCAAGGTAGAAGAGGAAGACAAGGCTGTCATTCTCCTGAACTCGCTCCCACCGGAGGAGTATGAGACATTCACCATGACGTTTATCAATGGTAGACAAACTTTAGTCTATGATGAGGTGTCGTCCGCATTGATGAGCTATGAGACAAGGAAGAATGAGAGACATTCTGGTCAGTCAAGCTCAGTGGCGGAGGCATTGGAGGTGAGAGGCAGAAATTCATCAAGGAAGGGTAGAGAGATGGGTGGAAGATCGAAATCCAGGCCGGGATTCAAAGACCTCAAAAGGAATCAGTGCATTTTCTGTAGAGAAATTGGGCACTGGAAGGTAGATTGCCCAAAGTTCAAGGGGAAGAAGAAGGAGTCGAATGCTGAAGCAAATCTATCGAAGGTGACGAAGACTCAGAGGAGTAGTTCACAGGCAGATGGAGAAGATTCAGACTTTCGGGATTCTCTTTTTCAGTCAGTTCTCCCAGTGTTAGTAACTCATGCAAAGATGAGTGGATTATGGATTCAGGTACAACATACCATGCATGTCCAAATAGGAGCTGGTTCACCAGTTTTGAGAAGCTGGAAGGTAGCTCAGTGGTGATGGGTGATGATCACTCATGTAGCGTGGAGGGTGTTGGTACAATCCCAATCAGGATGTTTGATGGGATGGTTTGGGAGTTGACAGGTGTGAGGTATGTACCTCAGATGAAGAGAAATTTAATCTCTTTGGGAACTTTGGAAGCATCGGGCATGATGATATCGGTTCGAGATGGCGATCTCAGGATGATCAAGGGCTCGATGGTTGTAATGAAGGGCGTCCGCCGAGGAAATTTATACTACTTGAAGGGTAGTACTATTTCAGATCAGGTGGAGACTTCGAGTACAAAAGATGAGGTTGGCCTGGGGATTCAGCAGGAAAAAGCCGGACAAGAAGAAGAATCTTTGCGAGCTCCTGCAAAGATGAAATCAGAAGAAGGTGCTGCTACCTGCAAGTCAGAAGGTGGACACAGGGTTCTGGACAAGAAGAAGGTGAGTTTTAGCACCAGTTCTCACCACAATGAAGGTCTTCTTGATCGTGTTCACGTGAATGTATGGGGACCTTCTAAGACGGCATCGCTTGGAGGTCACAGGTACTTTGTCTCGGTAATTGATTGTTCATCTAGGCAGTTTTGGATATATCCGATGAGACAAAGGGGTGAAGCCCTAGATGTGTTGAGGAAGTGGAGCGGAAGAATGGAGAGGCAGATAGGTAGGAAGGTAAAGGAGCTTCATATTGGCAATGTTGGGAAAGACATTGACCAATTCCTACAGTTTGGACAGAACACAGGAATTGCTACACACTTCTCAACAGGTACAGATGAGTTGGCTAAGGAGTTGGTCCGTTCCTTGCTGGAGGAGGTTCGGAAACTATTGTCTAATGCAGGATTGGACAGGTCGCTTTGGACTGAGGCGATTGAGTATGCTAGCCATCTCAAGAATCAAACGACTGCGATAGGAGGTAAAGCTCCATTGGAACATTGGTCGGGAAAAGCTCAAGATCACGGTGTGCTGCGGGAATTTGGAAGTCCGGCTTACTTCAGTGCCAAGAATGGCAAGGTGAATCCGCAAGCAAGGAGGTTTGTCTATTTGGGCATCAAGGAGAACAGCTACAGGTTGTGGGATCCCAAGGACAAAAGGATCGTGATGAGCAGGAATGTCACATTTGGAGAGGCTTCAGGGTTGAAGTCCATCGTCTCTCAGCAGGTGGAGAGGACGAAGACCAAGGGAGGATCGCAGCGGGTGGAGGTCGATGCTACTCCATCATCTCCAGGTAGTTCGGCATCAAAGGAGACTTCATCGGAAGTGACACCGGGTGGAGATCATGATAACAAGAGTGATGCTGAACAGGTTGAAGACATTGCAGAGGATGTCAAGGTGTGTGCAGCTATTGGAACCAAGGAGAGACCACGTTCGTGGTCAAAGAAGGATGAATCTCAAGCTTGTGGACGCGACAAGCTCAAGTTGAAGGCCGTTGCTCTCCATGATGGTCAGGGGAAGGTTCATATGACTCAGTCTAACAGGTTCACTGCTGCAGGAACAGGTAACATTATTCGAGCTTGATGAAGCTCAGTTTAAAGAACTACGGTTGGCTTGATCCTTTTGGGCAAAGGTACGTAGGCAGCCGTAAAGGCGCAGCCATTGGTGATGCAACTCTTATGAAGCTAGGGTTGGGTTCTCGAGAAGTTGTTTGGACCTTCACATAGAGGTGAAGAAGTGTGGTCAATGGAGCTTCACGTAGAGTTGAAGAGACTTCACGGAGAGGTGAAGAGACTTCATGTAGCGGTGAAGTGGTGTGGCCAGTTGGACTTCACATTGAGGTGGAGTGGTGTGATCTCGAAGAACAGTTTTATCTTCCGGAGAGGAGATGTTGAGCTTGCATAAGGAGGGTGTGCATCCAGTTGAAGCCGATGATGTTTGGTTAGCTCTACGCAGACTTGGTTGGACCGTCAGAGGAAGACAGGTAGACTAGATAGAGCTAGTCAGTGGAGAGTCAGTGTTGGCTCATAAGGAAGTCTTCATGAGGTCATGAAGTTGCGGAGTAGAAGTCACAGTATGGTGATCGGCAGGTATGAAAAATTCTCCTAAGGTGAAGTGCAGGGAAGGCATGTACGATGTTTTTCCAGTGGATAGTTGAGCCAAAGATTCCAAGCCGAGATCGTGTGTCGATTTCGCCGAGATCGTGTGTCGATTTCGACCGGTGCGCGCAAGCCGAGATCGTGTGTCAATTTCGCCGAGATCGTGTGTCGATTTCGCCAGGTGATAGACTGGGGTTCGTTGGATGTCGGCTCAGATTTTTGGAATCTTCGCCGAGGTGGAGAATTGTTGGAAAGAGGGAGATTTGTACTGAGGAAGATGACCCAGACCGTCAAGGGATTGTCGAGGAAGTCGGCGACAAGAGACGACGGAAGAAACAGCAGCAGAAAACAAGCAGCAGCAGCAAAACAGGTTCTCCGGTCGACCGGGCCGGTCGACCGGACGTGCACGACGTGCACAGTGTCAAAGAGCGGTCGACCGGACCGGTCGACCGATATGACTGACTGTAAAGGGCCCAACTCTCTGTTGGAATCGGTCGACCGGCCCGGTCGACCGGTAGAAGGGGTCGGTCGACCGGTTCGGTCGACCGACAGTCGGGTTTGGGCTGAAATCTGCAGTTCGGAAACCTGTTGTATTTAAGGGCTGCTAGGGTTTTCTAAGTAGTGATCTTGTAGGGAAATCTTGTAGAAGAACCTGCGAAATTAGAAGGCTAAGAGCTCTCTTGTATTGAGAGAGGCTAAGAGCCATTGTAATCATCTTCCTAATTGAAATCTCTCTCCGTGGATTGCCCCGAGGACGTAGGCACGTTGGCCGAACCTCGTTAGATCTTGGTTGTTTGCGATTGTGTGTTCTTTGTGTTTGATTTCATTGTTCTTGGTGATTGAGATCGATTGGATCCTCTAAGGGTTGTTGTCTGTCGAGCACAACAGATTTGTGACGCCTTGATTTGTTTGGTTGGTTCTGCAAAGGTGAGTAAATTTCCTGCAGTCCAAACCTGAGAAAAATCCTGCCTGTGCCTTGAGCTTTTGACCTTGTCACATCCCTTGTCTTGAGCATCTGGTTTTATGGTTAAAAAACTCGGCCGTTTCGAGACCGGTCCAGAAGCCAACCTTTTCGCATTGTTTTACTTGACTCGGCGCCGACTCGGCCAAGTCACCCGAGTCGGCCTCGAGTCAACGCCGACTCGGCCGAGTCAAGCTAAAATTTCATATTATTAATTTCGTGTGATTTAAATTCTTACTAGAAAGGTAAATCTAAATTTTACTTTTGTGAAAAGAGAAGTTAATTTAAATTTAATTAATCGAGAATGGATATACTGATTATGATATTCAAGATTCAAGCACTACACAAACACTTGACGGAGCGAAAGAATAATCGAAAGAGACGCGAAGACTCTACCTTACATCCAACAAGTATTGGACGAGACTCTTTTCAAAAAAATATTGAAGCAAAAAAGGCAAAAAAATATGAGAAATATTATGGGATGAATTTCAATGATCAGATAAGATAATTACTTTGAAATTCTAAAACATTTGTCATGATTTTGAGAATTTATCGATGAAGATTTTGAAACAGTTAAAGAATTCCACTCAAGTGTTACAACAATAGTTAATCAAATAAGAGCGCTTGGTGAAGATTTGAAGGAACAAAAAGTAGTTGAAAAGATCTTAAGAAGTCAAGATCCAATATTTGCTTTTATCGTGAGGGCACTTGAAGAAGTTAGAGATTTAATTGATTGATAATTAATTAGTTAATAAATTCTTTATTAATACATGAAGAGAAGATAAATAGATCCAATATAAATTTAGTTAAGCAAATTTTTCAGCGAATGGTAGACTTAAAAAGTATGATAAAATAGAGGATAAATAGATCCAATGAATATGATAGTCAAGATTCAAGTACTACAAAGACACTTGATGGAGCTATAGAATAATATAAAGAAGACGCAAAGTCGTTACTTTACATCAAATAAGGATTGGACGTGACACTCTTTTCATAATTATGGAAGTAAAGAAGGCAAAAAAAAAACATGGGAAATATTGTAGGATGAATTCGAAGGATCAGATAAGATAATTACTTTATAACTCTAAAACATTTGTCGTGATTTTGAGGTGATTTTAAAAATTTATCGATGAAAGATTCTAAAGCAGTTAAAGAATTTCACTCAAGTGTTATAACAATAGTTAATCAAATAAGAGAACTTGGTGAAGATTTGAAGAAACAAAATGTAGCTGAAAAGGTCTTAAGAAGTCAAGATTCAATATTTGCTTTTATTGTTAGGTTAATTGAAAAGGCTAGAGATTTAACTGAGTTGATAGTTAATCAGTTAATGAATTATTTACTAATACATGAAAATAGGATAAATAGATCTAATATAAATTCAGTTGAGCAATTTTTTCAACTATTGGTAGACTTACAAAGTGAATCAAATAGCAATTTTGAAAAAAAATTCTTTCAAGAAAGACTAAGAAAAGAACAAGGAAGACGGGAAAATCGTGAATGTTTTCACTACAAGATATTTGTCATATTTGTTGTGGGTAATTCTTAAGGAATCAGTCCACGCACCAAAATAATAGATTGGGTGTAATCAAATCACAGAAAATTATTGCCAACACACAAATTTTACGTGGAAAACCCGAATGGGAAAAACGACGGAGAGAGGGAGAGAGATTCCACGATGTCAATGGTAATTACAGTTGAGAGTTTCTGGTGCATTAGGGTTTCTGGATGCAATTGATTGTCCCTCTCCGTGTTGAAAGGGATCTACTATTTATATATGTAGTGTTTGTTAGATAAAGTTACAGAGTTCAGCTCTATTTAAACATTTAACCGCTTATCTCGCAGGCCGTTAGAGCTGAACATTTGATGAGGATGATCCGTTCCTGAAGGAGCAACTGCCTTAGTTTAAATAGGGATCGGGTTTAGAGATGGAGATATTTATAACTGGATTCCTTCTACCTACCTGATCCACTTAGAATTCGAATTAGGCGAAGGCTCTGGATTGATGGTTCTGGAAGTGATCACGTGTCACATATCCATCTGAGGCGGTATAGACACGCGGCCCAATCTTGGGCGGGTCAGAAAGTGACCACTACAATATTGAAAAATACCATTGGCGAAAAATAACAATGCTCCATAATGCACTAATTGTAAAAGGATAGAAGAAAATTGTTGGTACAAGAGCAAGGATCAAGTAAACTTTCTAACAAGTAGTTCGAAGAGGAAGAAAATTCTGGTGAGCATTTTCTTTTTTCACTCATGTAGAAAACGAGAGAAGTTTATGATATTTGGATAGTGATTGTAATAATCACATGATAGGTGACAAAAACAAGTTCGGAAACTGAACAGTCTTATGCGCAGATAGGGTAACAGTAAATAATCCAAGTGTTTGGGAAAGGAAAAGTTACCATTGAAACAAAATAGGGAAAATGGTACATTAAAATGTGATGTATAGGTCAGGATTGACAGAAAATCTTATAAGTCGGTAAATAGGATTTTACGTCATATTCGACGATAACAAGTGCATGATGTACGACAATAGAAAAAAGGAGTCGGTAATTTCAGCGATAATTAAAAAAAAAAAGATTTTCGGATTATATTTTCTAAATCCAACATGAATACTTTCAACATCCAATCATATAATTTTACTTGTGTTCCGTGGAGTCCCCTTGTTTTTGAAAAAAAAAAAAAAAAAAAACAAGTCAGACAAAAGAAATCTACAAAGCAGAAAAGAAGGAAGCCATCAAGAGGAAAAATTTGGTTAATTCTTCAAAAGAAAAAAAAAAAGCTACTGATTCGCAGTGCATTTACAAAAAAAAGAAGTCAACGTAAGTGGAGTCTACTATTGCATAAAGCTCAAAAGGGAAGGCAAACGAAATTGAAGCAAAGATTTGACTACAAAAAAAGAGAAGACAACGTTTTTGCAAAGAAAAATCCACTTTGAGAAGGGCAACCAAAAGATCGTCAACACACAAAAAAGAGTTCCACTGCTACGAAAAATCAAAAGTATCAAGTATTCATGAAGGATTTGAATTAAGAGAGGTTGTTGGAAGCCATAATTCAAATTCTCATGAAATTAGGAAAGTCAAAGTTTGAATTGGTTTAGAATCTTTTGAGTTTCTAAAATTTAGTTTTAGAGTCATAATCATATTAAAATTAATTTGAGATTTTCTTATTTTCATTTTAGAAAGTAAGTATTAGATTAGGAGGAGGAATTTGATTTTGAGTTAGAGTTGTATTGTTTTGCTTATAAAAGGAGAAGCATGGCCAAAATTTTAAATGAAGACAATAAAAAAAATGAGAGAAACAAAAATAAGAGAATTTATAACTGAGAAAAATTTGAGTAAAAAATTTATTTTTAAATTCTTCAATTAAAATTTTATGTTCCTTTCTTTAAAATCAAAGGTTGACGACCGGTTCGCATGTGAACATCCATTCCTGGCACGTATGGGGATGCGCTCCCCCTCGTCACGGACTCTCACATATTTTGTCCCTCCATGAATTATACAATAATTTAGCTTAATCGCACATGTTCAAAGACTTTAATTAATTATGTTTATGTGGCTTGTTTACTTATTTATTTAGCAACCTCCATGTAATTTCCAGCGCATCCCTAGCTCCGAAACTTTCACTCAAAATAAATAAATAAAAATCATGATTTTCTGATTTTTCTATTCTTTTCTTTTCATTTTTTCCTCTTTGTTTTCCCATCAAGTTAACCATCATTCTCTCTTGTAACCTTTGCATCTTCCTTCATTCTCATCAAAAACAAATAAAAAGAGCTAACCATAATTCATAATGCATCTATTTCTTTTATCATGAATAATGATACTACAAATCAACAATGTATGAGTTAGCCTCCCTACTAAGTAAGTTGGAGATGAAAGATCTAAAATAATTGGGTACATTTAGGAACAAACTGTTCAACCAACTCAGAAAAATGGAACCATCATTCAACAAAGTTAGCAATTTGAAGGTCACAAGTTTAAAACATGTCTTCAAAATATAATTTGTCAAAGGATTTTCTTCCAAACAGGAGAGATCCTCTTTGAAAGATAGATCATTCCTCATAGAAAGAAGACCGAGTTTATAACAAAACACATTATAATTCAACCTACCTGTGGAATGCTATGAGAAACTTTGGAGTGTTTGGTAAAGACTACAAAAACCTTTGATAAGATGTATGATTCATGCACTAACGGAGCATCTCACTGAATCAAGATAAAAGACGACAAGAAAAAAGAACAGTAATCATCCAACACGCGAAAACTAAGCATGCATTTGGTCCTGCTATATTCAAGAACAGCAGCACCAACAAAGGATGAATTTCCGTGCATTTGGTTCTTCTTGCACCATTCATTTCTATGGTTCCAGTACTTGAGGCCAAAAAACATAGAAGAAACAGATCATCGCATCGCAGAGAACTGCACGGAGAATTCATAATACAAGTACTTTTAGAGGATAAACAGTCATGAAAGCAAGCAGTCTACTACAGTTTTGACAAAACATATTGTGGGTCTGATTACAGAGCACTTTTCGGTGAGGACAGTTCAAATGACAGATTAAGCGCCCATGGAAGATCAAGTACTTGGGAAGGATAGAAAGGAAAATGGATCCTTGCATACTGGTATTAGCTGGTAACAATAGTTTGTCTATTCTCCAATGTTTTCACTGCCTGAATCCGTGAGCACGGTCAGCCTTCGTGCTGTTTTCATAAACTCACTGCACAAAATGGACACAGAAAAACTCAATCAGTCGAATTTCGAGAACTGTCCAAAAAACTTAGCTTTTCTTCAAAACTGGACGAGGCCAACTGGCATGAAAAATGAAGAAGAAACGTGAAGTGTTGCCGCCATTCAAGGACCATGGTAGGGAATTCACAATTCAAGTTCAAAGAAGAAACCCAATCATCCAATATTGCATAGCTGAGAACTCAGGAGCTAGCAAATTTCTATGGGACTCCTTACAGCAGCAAAGGGACTATTTCTCCACAGAGGAGGGGGGGGGGGGGGGGGGGGGGGGGGGGGGTTGTTCCTTATGCCAGCTTTGCATAATGTAACCTTAAAGTCATCCTAAGACTATCTTTGGCCTCTACTGATTCTTTTCTATGCCATCACTTTCTTCACTTCTTTATGGAAACCAAATAGGTGAGAAGAAAACTAGATTTCAAGCATAACATATGAGAGTAATTACCAACAACAGGATGCCATCCTACATGTGTGCCCCATAAAACATTACTATACAATATTTAGAAGGCACGGGGATACACCTATAATATGTTGGAATCAGATTCATTTCATGACAATACACGTGACTAAATGATGCACATCAGAAAAGAAAAAGAAGAAAACCTTTAAAAGGAGCCATAATATGCAAAAGGGGGCATAATGCTTACCAGAAAGGTTCATCTCCTGTGTGCTTGACAGCACCAAACGCATCACAGTAAACTAGATGGCTCATCATCTCAGATTTGTCGATGCCAAAAATATCAGCCAGCTTGTCGTAGAGCTCCTCGTACGAGCCAAGAACAGAGAGATCAAGGGTTCGTCCAACATCCTCTGATTCCATGAACACCTTGCAATGTGCAGTCTCCAACCCAAACTTCATGGCTTGCCAATCTCTGAAACATGGAAAATCTTCACATGATGACCGATGCATGACGGACCCAGAACCATCAGACAAGTTTGCTATCTTTTCAGGATTCTCATCAGATGAACTGTTCCCAGAATTGCTGATGGAAATTTGTTCTTCAGTGAGTATCGGCTGCCCAAAGAGCACAAAGTGAGGGGTCTTTCCATCGAAAGATTTCTTTGAGATCTGAGGTGTACGGGGGGTACCAATAGTAAGCAAGCAGGAGACATTACTATTAAGCGGTGGCTTACTTATGATGAGGCCTGTGGAGATTCTTGAGGGTGGAGTTGGGTGGTTGAACTTGTAGAAACTAGCCGGGAACAAACCCGACTGAAGTTTGATAAGGTGGAGATTTGGTAAGGATATACTACCAAATTGTGCATGCCTGGCTCCCTGTATGCCAGCAGGTCTACTGCTGGGCCCAAAGGGATGGTTTTCCGGGAGAACAGCTGGAGTTGGAAGTTGTCCCTCGAGGGGGAAATCAGGATAATAGGGAAGTCGCAACTTCTTCCTCGGTGGCGAGAAGGGGGTCAAGTGGATGGATGGAATGTTGGAAACCAGTTCCACCAGCCATGGGCTGACCCGTTTCACGTTCTGTAACAAATCTGGTTCATCCCATGTGACCTAAAATATCAGAAATCGAACATTCCATGTCAAATGTTGCTAAATTATAACATCTTATGATGCAGCCGTAATTAAGGTTACAAAGTGTACACATGACAGTAATACACCTAGTAGCACTCCTGGTAGCAAACCTGAAATTTGCTTTAAGCATGACTGTTGCACACATGAGTTCTCATCCACTGTTATAATGAGATAGGAGATAGATATAAATTGGTAGTAGATAGAATTTGTTCAGAACACACCATCAAATCCTTAAGATAACATGATTAATTTGTATGCATCATTGTGGAGTACATCTCACTGGTAATTAGCTACAAAACCCTATCTTCGATTAACTTATAGTCTTGTACAATAAGAC